>CASHTC010000829.1:194528-277028 GCA_949357725.1 Hyperoplus immaculatus | reverse complement strand
ACAGTAGCGGTTGTAACAGGCTTCCCTTTGTTTTTGTTTTTTTCAGGAAAGCAGAAGTTTTGAGTGACCTGGTTGGATTGGGTAAGTCCATAATGTGTGCTGAATGATGATCAGATATATCAGTGTTATGTCAATGAGGAAATTGTAATAATGACTAATTTATTATGATTTAAAGTATATATATGAATGAAGTTTGAATAATATATGTATAATATTAATGAGAGAAGGGATAAGGTTAATTATATTGTACACAAGTAGAAAACAACATGCGCAACAAAACACAACAGCTGTAAAAAATAACAACTTAAAAAAAATTAAAAACTCGTTAAAGACTCATGTACAAACACAGCAATAGAGAGCACCTGTCATATTGGCTATTAAAGGTGAACTCAGTGATTCTGGAGAACGCTTGTTGTCAAAATCAGTAAATATCTCCTCACAATCTGCTACGTGTCCGTGCTGTGTGTGAGCTGAAAAAAAATCCTGTGTTAATTCACAGCCTAGGCTCTGTAAACTGGCATGTTGCTAGCTACAGTGAGCCCTTTGTTTACATACCAGTTTACAGAGTCCAGGCTGTGTTTTTCACCACACACACAGTATAGACAGGTAGTGGATATGACATGAGGAGATATTCACTGATTTTGACAAAAATGTATTTCAGTTCTCCAGAATCGCTTACTCCATCTTTAATTAGGGCAATTTGACCTCAAATCAATATCACAATTTCACATTTCACATTTTACCTCGATTATGATTTACAAACTATTATTTATTATTAATCTTTGGCCCTCACAGCTCACTGACAATATTTGTACTGTAAATGTGCTCAACTATTCAAGCTGGGATATCTCATATAAAGAAAGAGTGCATATCTTTATTATTAAAAAACAATAAAACACACAGATGAACTCACAGTTTGTGATAACAGTGCAGCAGCGCCAGAATGTAGAAAGTGCAAATTGAGACAGATTTAAAATACTCAGTAATATGTCAGTGGGTTGGTGAAGAAACGTTTTCTTTCTTCATAGTCAGTATTTGGTTGCATCTTAATATAACTGGTAAGTGGTTTATAATCAGTTTCAGGTGATAATGAGTCAGAACAAAGGGTTCCCAGTTTACAGGTTTATAGAAGATGGAAAAAGAATAATTTGTTTCCAAATAAAATAGCGTTGGATCCGTGGTGAAAGATGTGGAACAAACTATAAAATATGCACAAAATCTTTGCCATGTGCAAGTTTCCAATATAAAGCAGTAAACAGTTTAAACAAGATGTTATAGGAATAAATTTTGATTGTTTAGCAGACAGGAGGATGTCGGGAGGACAGGGAGCACGCAGCAGAACCTATCAGGACAGAGGTAAGTGAAGCCCTGAATACACTGGACAAAGAAAAACACTAAAGCCCGCTAACACCCGGTTAATGTCTATCGGATTCACCTCCGATCGGCATCAATGTGAACATCACACCTAGAAAACCTTTGCTTTCTCTTTCTCTTCAATTTGCAGAATTTGTGCGATAGTGATTATTGTAATATAATATTGCGATTTGTAATGAAATTGTATTATGATTGTACTTGAATTGGTTTTCAAGGAAAATGAGAGATAATTGACAGGCATAGATATCTCAATTTAAAACCATGTGCAAGTTTGAAATAGTACCAATATAAAGCCCTGTGTCACGCTAAACCCCACAAACAATAACAATAATTTTAATTAAATAAATAAAGAATATTTTTTGTCATTTCAAGCTTTATTAGGCAGTATAGAGTTGAAATGGGGAGACAGAGAGAGAGAGGGGGGATGACCTGCAGTAAAGGTCCACAGGTCGGATTTGAACCTGCGACCACTGCAACGAAGGCCTGAGCCAATATGGTACGCGCTCTTTCCACTATGCCACCGGAGCGCCCCAATAAATAATAATTAAACCTGAACGCTGAAGACACCACCATCCTGAATGGTTTGTTTTAGCAGTGGGTCATGTATTCCCGCCCCAGCTCCCCCTGTTATTTGCCCTCCATGACCGGACTGATGACCATCGTGAACAGGAGAACGCCTCTGCTGAAGGTAATGTTAAATTTGCATTAATTTGTGACTACATTTAACTTTTTTTAGGATTTTACTTTTCATCATTACTTGGTAACTTTTTGAATGAAGCTACAACCTTATTGAAATAGCTTTGCAGTAATGTCGGTCAATACTCATATTGATAAGCTAGCAGGGCAAAGAAGCTACAATATTTTGGTTTATTGATAATCAAAGAATTCACCCGTAAACTGCTACTTAATCCACCGAACTGATGTAGTTAGTTTAGTCAGTAAATTTAACTATTTCTTGATAGTAACGTGACTTGAAAAACACTTGAAGTCAAAAAGTAGTAAAAAGAGCATAACTTCAAGTTACATGTAAACATTTGAGCTAGATAACAGTGTGTGTGCATATTATACTGACTTACATTAGTTTTAAGTGTATGTTGTCAGGAACTTATTTTCAACCGGTTGACAGCGGGGGACAACACTGCGAGTACCAGTAAATGTAACCCTCTCTTAATGCTAACGTTACTTTATAGCAATTGCAGTAAAGAAAGCATTACGTAAAGTTACACATAACCATTTAACCAGATGATATTGATTCTCTCTTTCTAGATAGAAAGCTTTAAATACTGACTAATATTAGGTTTAAGTGTCAGTAACTTATTTTCCTAACATATTTGCCGGGAGCAACACTGAGCCCACTGCTCCCATTACGTGTGGTTCTATCGCTGACCTATACCACTGTGCTACAGGATGTTGCTATCATTATCGTTGGTTTCAAAATAATGTTATTTGTAATCGAACAATAAGATAACCTGGTTCTTTTGTTTGCCATTGCAGGAACTAATGGACGGCCTTCTCTGCTGGATACTGTCGAGTTGGGGCCTTGAGTCTTAATGTCAAGGTAAGCTGATGACTGGTCTACTGTAATAATGGCCACTTAAAATGTTGTCATGTTGTGCCATTATCTCACCTTGTGATGTTCCCAAGGTTTTAAATTTAAGAGCAGAAAGCTCAAGAATAATTAAGATTTTCAGTTAAGATGATCAAAGATTCAGCATTTGATGTGGTCAAAGGAAGTAATTACATCTTATGAAGTAAACATGGCAGTATTGCAAAGGCCAGAAAAAGCTCATGACCTCTAAACGTAATCCCTAAAAATCAACAGTATTGTAGAACATACTGTTATATGCCAGGTTGGAAAAAAAGCATAATTTATTCCTATAAAAGTTTACAACAGAGCTAAAATCACACATTCTATGGAGTGTACAATTACGTCCCCCAAAAACCACAACTCCACTTCAAAACAAGCAAAACCTTATTACAAAATAACTATTGATACTAAACTACAAAAACAATATATTCAATATATATATTCTTAGTTTATACTTAGTGGACACTTTTCTCTGACCATTTACCTTTAGAACATTGTCACAGGCAAATTGGCAAAGTTGCTATAAAATTAAAGTATGTTAAGAAGCAACAGTTGCGATATTACTTTTTAATTGACTTAACTGTGTCTATGGTCTGTTTTCTCTGATTATTGCTCACTATCAGATTTCTAAGTGTTCACTACTATTGTATAATCTATATGACCTTGTGTTATTCATATTTAGATTTGAGAGCAGAAATCTTAAGAATATTTCAGATTTTCAGTTAAGATGATCAGTGATTCAGCATTTGATGTGGTCAAATGAAATAATTCAGCTCACTCAAAATGGCAATATTGCAAAGGCAAAAAAGATCATGTCCTCTAAATGTAATGCACATCAACACACTGGTCTTGCTCGTCTCCTTTCTGTTTTTCCTGATACACTGCCGCCATCTGCTGGACAAAAGGACACATTACTGCTGGTTGTCTTCTCCATTCAAATAAAAACTTGATGTGATATCATTACTAATTAATTCACACAGTTTAAATAATAAAACATTACTAACATCAAAAAATAAAAAATAAAATAAGCAAAAAAAACTCATTGGGAACACTGCTGTGTGCTGCAGTGTTTTAATGAGTTATTATTCCAACACAATGGCTCAGCAAACACTCTCTCTTACTTAGAGAACAAACAGGTTTTACATTGACAGTGATCACACTCCTTAGCTTATTATTTCTTATATTGAAAAGTTGCTTTACTATGCCATATTTGACGTAGATGTTCAAACAATAACAACAAAATCATCCTTCACTTATCTCCAAAAGTATTGCTGTTTCTACCAGATGCTAAAAATCACATTTAACATATAATGCTTCATATTCATTCTAATTCGGTCCAAAATATATTTTTTATGTCTATCAATTTGTTTGTATAAAGATGTTTCTGTCAGTTTTCTGTTTTGAGTTTTAAATTACTGACGCAAAGAGTAAATCTGTAAAATGTAAATAGTTGTGTTCTACAACAATAACCAAACAGGATAAAACAGAATCAAACCAGTATTTTAAATCTTTAATCTTTAGTTATTTATTAAGAAAATCTAATTGAGATCCAAGAGACTTAAATGAAACATCAGTTCTAATGTTGGTCTGTGTTTCTGTATCAACTCGAAAAATTGTATAGTACTGTATGTTTTAATGAAAAAGGCATACACATTTTTAGGCTCAAAAACTTGCTGATAATCCAGTGAAAACTCAATATGTGTAAAAGCTAAAATATAATTGTGTCTAGTGCAGTTCATTAAATACCATAAGACAATATTCTGATTCTCAGTAGATCTTTATTGCTTGTAAACAAATCATCATCAGTGATACACAGACATGCAGATATGACTGGGGAAAAGCAGTCTCCCCTTTGTGGTTATAGTACTTAGAATTAACACATTAACTATAGACAACACAGGCTGTAAATGTTTTCACTGAAGGTGTTGTATGATCTTGCTTCACATGGTCCCACACCTTGTTTCCTACAACACCTCACCTGTGCTGTAACACACACAGGAGGAGGATTCAACCCACTCCAGGCCAACTACAACACCTCACCTGTGCTGTAACACACACAGGAGGAGGATTCAACCCACTCCAGGCCAAACTCCTTTACAATGAGTTCACTTGTATTTAGTTTCCCAACATCAAAAACATTTTCTTATAAATGTAAATGCAGTTTTTAACTTTGATTACATTTTGAAACAAAAAGCCTATCATAGATCAAGCGTAGAATTTAGCAGGCATTCAGATATTTCAACAACAGATTGGTTCCATCTTTAATTGATAGTGTGAATCAACATCACCCACAAAAAAACTCTCTCCCAGTGAGCCAAAACCCTCTCGTCTATCTGCTGTGAATTGACATGAAAAGATGCAAAACAAACAAAAGCCAAAACCTCTAGATCACAACAGAGAAAAACAGATTGTCCTAAATAGAGCAACACATCATTCATCGAATCAAATTAAACTAATTAAATTATAATTATATTATACCAAATAGTAAAAACTGTGTATTACGCAAAATTCATTAACTCACTTATGGTTACTTCATCAAAATATTTAATATAAATTTTATATTATTTATACTTATCCCTAATGCCCTTGGCTCCTTTCTGCTCACCATGATGTAGTTCACCTATGTTTTTGCTTTACCACCTTCTGCTCCTTGTGCGTACCGCATTCCTGCTATGGTTCCTTCATCCATTTGTTTTCTCATCTCTTCCAGTTTCTGGACCTTCTCTGTGTCTCCTTTCTCCGTCATCTTCGTCATCAGGAAGTCCAGGTGGACGAGAGTGGACATTGAATTAACATTCAGGGCGATTTCCTCCAGTTTGAGAAGATGCGCAAAGGACTCATCCAGCCACCGATCTTTGTCTTCCTGAAGTTGTTCCATTATTGTTTTAAGACCTTTCAAACTTCCTTCTTTGTCTGCTTTACCCTTTGAATATTGCTTTATTAGGTCATGTTGGGTTTTCTTAACTTTCCTTGTCTTGGTCACATAGATCCAGTTTTCTTTCACATGATCTGACACGGGACACTTCCCGGTACATGAAGTGCAGCGACCACCTTTCATGACCATACAATCTGCTGCTGTCAAGGCCATTGTGCATCCAGGAAAGTGACAGTTCTCCTCGCACTTCTTGCAGCAAACAGCTAGTTCAAAGTCATACCCCAATCTCTTGCTATTTATTTGTTGTGTATTTATTGGTTCTTTCTCTTTGTAGGGCTCATCAACTTCTATCATGAAGGTTTTACGATCATTCATCTCTTGTTCATGTTTCTTCAGCTCTTCCTCAGTCTGCTGGATTTCTCTCTGTTAGTGTTCAATCAGCTCAACTCTCTCATGCAGGTTTTGGATGCATGCCTTCAGCTCGACGCGTGTATTCAACACGTCAACAGTTGTGTTCAGCTTCTGAGGTGAAGTTTCTTTCAGGAACTCAGTGAATTCACCCATCTGTTCCTTTGTGAAGTCCCATGCATGTTTTAAACCCTTCATATCCTTCTTTGTTCTATGTGTGCTCTGGCAGTTATTGAACAGGAAATGAAGAGGCTCATCTTCTTCATCTTTGGCAATTTTAATCTTTGCATCTTTTAAAGCTTGCAGAGCATTTCCAGGTGTCACTCCAGTCGAGTGTGTGATGAGGGCAGCAATGTTCTGCTCCATGTCGTTTCCAAACAGAGACACAACTGAATCAAAGATGTACCTCAGTCGGTCATCAAGTCGATTCTCACTTGCTTTCAGCACCAGACCCACCACATTCATCTCTTGAACTCCATTTTCTGAGCGGAACAAGTCAAATAATCTTTCACTGACCATCTCATCTAGTTTGATCCCTCTGGTATCTCCGTATCCAGGAGTATCGATGATGGTCAGAGAGTAGGGCAGAGTTTTACCTTCAAAACCAAAGATCTTGTACACGATCACATCTGATGTCTGACTTTTTGTCTGAGTCCTCTTCTCGTCTTCTACGATCTGAAACCAGACATCGTCCTCCCACTCCACTCCCATGGCGTAGTTCACCAGAGCGTTGATCAGAGCAGATTTTCCTGCTCCTGTTTCACCCACAAGCAAGATGGTTTTATTGATTTTGTTTGGATCTTTTTTACCAAATGTCATTCTTTTCATAGTTCCAATCTGCTCTTCATTTGGCTTCAGCTGGTAGAGAGTAGGAGATCCTGACTGGATCAGATCTTTGGAGGAAATGTTCTCAAATTTCCTAAAGAAAAAGCAGATAATTTACACATTTAAATGTAATCTATAGATTTTCATGTCAAATAAATATAAAAAAAAGTACGGGGACCAACTTTTTTTGTGATCACGACAGTAAAGGCGAAAGGTTTATCGATTTTCAAGAAGGGTGTCTGCTAAAGAGCATTTCAGTCAGCCTGTTAATCACTGCGTTACCATGGAGCTCACTGAGTCTCCACTAAATCACAATAAACAATCTGTAGCCTAGATATGAAGTCCAAATGTTAACACTGCCTGCCTGATCATGTAATTGTTAATAATTGATCCAATCCATGGAAATTGCAAGGTTGGGCTGCTCGATTATCACAAAAATCCTAATCATGATAATTAAATGCTTTGTTTTTTTAATTTTTAATTTTTACTGAATACAAACACACAACCAAAAAGGGAACACACAAATAAAAGACAAAACTAAATAAACAACTAACATGGCATACTCTATTAAAAGGTTTCTAAGACTAAAGGAAAATATTAAAGCGGCTACGAGTAACATTTAAATATCTTTTAAACAGCCTCATGTTTCCTCTCATAATCATAAATTACCTTTAACAGCAAACCAGACCATCAGTGCAAAGAAAGACGTTTTTAAATAGTTTTTATTACTGCATTTGATCTGGTCGTACACCTAGTCCGATTTTCGGTTCACGCGTGCATGCTCTATGGTCACATATCCGTATTGGTCACAGATTTCAGCGTGGCGCAGGAACGTGAATTGAGAAGCCTATCCCTCCAGGTGAGGGAAGGGGAGCGGGAGCCTTGTTTGAGACAGTTGTTTGTCGTCATAATGACTGATAACGGGGCTGAACCATAAAAGAAAAAAAAGAAAATGCAATGAAGAAAAGCTAAAAGGGAGAGTGATAGTCGGGCGGGAGGGCGTTGCCAAGCAACGTATACACAATTTCACGCAGCGAAACTAGACTGCAGTGTTTACTCCTAAATGAATGAGCGGTAGCCTACTAAAACAAAGTTTACTTTGCCTCACCAGCATCATCAGATGACCACTATTCATCGGAAATAGTCATTATTTACAACATAAACACATTACCTCATCGTGATCCATACTAACTAACTGCCATCTCTCGTTCATTCGCTTTGTGTGAGGACACGGGGACTCGTTCAGCTCCGTGAGAGGTGACAATGCATCAACTCATTGCAATCAGGTGTGTTTAGCACTTACTGGCATTAGTTGATGCTGTGTCACCCATAGACTCACGGAGCCGAAAAGAGTCCGGTGCCCTCACACTTTCAACACACGGACACGCCACGCACCATATTGCTTCCTGATTATTTGAATCTTGCTCTCCCTGCACGAGCTACAAAACAGCTTCACGACAGCTGGCGTCGTAATAATACTACCGCTTTTGTTCAAAGGTGTCGCCAACGTGCCGACTTACTCGTAGTAGCTTTAATTAAAAAATAATTTCAATCTGTACAAGGTTCAGTGAGAATTTTATTTGATTAGGGTACCAAATATATTTTATTAAATGTGTTTTAATGTGGAACCACAATGCTATAATGATTTAGATAAAGGAAATCAAAATGCATTTGAACTATTTTGTGGTAATTCTCAGATCATTTCTTTCTATGTTCATCAACTGGGTGATAGGACAAGATTCCTGGATTCTTCAGCCCGACTGCTTCAATTGAAGAGGAGTACAGCAGGCCTGGAGTGGCTAGTAACCCAACAACTGGATCTAAAGAGAGCGAAAAATTATTCAAATGTGCTCATTCAAATAACAGTGGCAGGACCAGGTTAAACTAGTGGTTGGTCACAGGAGAGTGATAATTAAGTTGTTTTATCTGGAGTCCATAATGAAAAAAATGGCACTGTTGTGTTTTTTTTATGTTTTACTGAGAATCAACAACACTTCAAGGAAGAGAGAGAGTAGAAAATAAGTATTTTGCATTTACTTGTCAAACCTAACTGCTGAATCAGTATGTCTTGTTTCACCATTGCTGTTAATCCATTTTCTCCCGAGCTACTAGGAGCTTCAGATATTCTGGTACATAACAAAATTATATATCTTTTTCTTACCATAACAAAGCGTTTCATGAGAACTGATGTTATATATTACATATCAGTATCATAACTAGTGGTACTGGGTGTTATGGTACACTTTACTGAGCTTTTTGAATGTCAATTTTTGGACGATCTGTCGTTAAACAATTGCCTAAGTGACACCTAAATAAATACATGCATTAGTTTTATTGTCTTTTTTAGAGGTATTGATGGTACTTGCTGTGTACCTACATGTTGTGTAACTACTGAAAAAAGTTAAATTTACTTTAAATAAATGTTCTTTCCTGTTCAGATATGCTGCCTATATATTTTTTAACTTTACTTTGGGGTCATCCAGTGTTACTCATCAGTTGAGCAAAACTTGTCTCTATTTTGTACTGTTACTAGTTTGTAGAGTGTCTACAGACACTAAACTGTTTTCACTTTAATTTGACAGTCCTAAGACCTCTCTACTAATGCTTAGTTGAATATCGACTGATAGTTTGTTGAGAATCAACTATTTTCTCTGTTTTGCTCTGTTGATAGTTTGCAGACACTAAACTGTTTTCACTTTAATTTGACAGTCCTAAGACCTTTCTACTAATGCTTAGTTAAACATCGACTGATAGTTTGTTGAGAATCAACTGATAGTCAACCATTTTCTCTGTTTTCCTCTGTTAATAGTGTGTAGACACTAAACTGTTTTCACTTTAATTTGACAGTCCCAAGACCTGTCTACTTATGCTAAGTTGAATATTGACTGATAGTTTGTCGACAGTCATATGACAATCAACAGGTAGTCACCTACACAGGGTGCCTATTGATTGATAAAACATTCTCATCTTTATTTTACAATGAACATATTTGATCAACAGAGGGTTGAATGTTCATTCATTAGATGTGTTCCTTGTGAGTGGTGGGAAAGTTGATCCATATGAAACGTAAGTTGAGAATTGGTTAATAACAGCAGTTGATAGTCAACTTACTAGAAGTTGACACTCAACTGATAGTTGAATATTTGTAAAGAACATGTAATAAAAAGTACAATGTCTGTTGCAGACTGTTTTTGTAAAAATAAATTAACAAAATAAAATTATTGTATAGTTAACTAACACTTAGTTGAATGCATGTTACATATTTGTTGACAAGCTTTGTTGAGTATCAACTAACTCACTGTTTAATATCAACTAACCATCTACTAATAATGCAACTAATAGTTAACTGACAGTTAGTTGAATGCATGTTACGTGTACAAAACAACATCTACTAAAAATGCAACTTATAGTTAACTGACAGTTGAATGCATTCTAAATATGTATCAACTTAATCACTATTGAATATCAACTAAACATCTACTAATAGTGCAACCTATAGTTAACAGACAGTTAGTTGAATCCTTGTTTTTTATCTGTTGAACAAGCTCTGTTGAATGTCAACTAATCATCTACTAATAGTGCAACTTATGGTTAACTTACAGTTAGTTGAATTCATGTTACGTATCTGTTGAGATATGTAAACTCATTCACTGTTGACAGTCAACTAATCATCTACTAATAGTGCAACTTATGGTTAACTTACAGTTAGTTGAATTCATGTTACGTATCTGTTGAGATATGTAAACTCATTCACTGTTGACATGCAACTGCGTATCAACTGATGGCTTGTTGAGTGTCAACTGTGGACTATCGAAATAAAGTGTTACCGAAATTAAAATTTGGGTGGGACTTATTAAGAAAAACGCGTTTTTAATTTTCTTTCCTGTTTTTGCCAAGTGTTTTGGCGGGAAACAATTATTCAGTGGAGGGGCTGACAATTAGTTTTTGCTCATAACTCCCCAACCAAACATCGCACATTAAAAAACTTGACATCCACTTGTTCAGTAAATTGAGCTGCATCTTTCTACCAGAGCCAGTTTAGAAAATTCCTACATAAGGGGGCGCCAAATCCACAAAAAGTTCATATCTTGTAACATCAGCATAGAAAACCTGTTTGGGGACTATAACTCCCACACTGCCCATTTGCGCCAGTATAGATTTTTTTTCGCAAAATCACTTTGAAAAAAAAAATGTGCAACTCAAAAACTGAGTTTTCTTTTGGGCTCCCACAGTTTTTGAACAGAACATCTACAGATGCGCACATGATTGACATTGTTTATTCACGATTATTATAGACAATTATTAATCGATTTAAGGGTTAGGGTTACATCATGCATTTATTTAACTTTTAACACCATGACGTCACCTTTTAAACATATTTGTATTGAACTGAAAACAAGGAAAATGCAAATAAGTAAAAAATATTTTTAATAATTGAACAAAATGTGAGCATTCGGTTCAGTCGTGATAAAAGATTTTTTCAAGTGTTTGGAAATTCTGCAACAGTTTTTTAAGATTTTACTACATGTGACTTTTTTTTTTTAGAAAAATTCGGTTTATCAGCGTTGGCACCTTAATGCATTTCAACAATAAAAAAATAAACAATGAAATACTCACGAGCAGGCCATGGTAAGAGCTTCACAGGAGCTGGAGGATGGGCTCCTTGTTAGTTCTCTGAATGAAGGAAAAACAAGTCAGTGAGCTTCTGTCGGCTGTAACATTATGAGTTATTATTATTAGGTTCTGTTTCATAACTGAAGTGATTAAAGGGTGAAAGAACTCCGACTATGCTGATTTTTAAAATCAACCTACATGTTACCACCCACAAATTATCATCGTGGCATTCCATCGATGTAAACATACTCATTTAACTATAAGGGGGGGACTTTCAGATAAACAAACCACCACACTTCTATGGGGTCATAAGTAATCATTGACAGGGATTATTACACTGAGACTCTATACTTTGTTTTAGTTAGGTAATTTTTACCTAGTGTACATGGAAAAAATTTAATGAATATAAGTTTGTATGTTACAAAATCCTTCTAACTATGTAATGTAGGGAGATAGTTTCTTGATAGTAAAGCATCTGAAAAGAGTTAGGCATGTTTATCATTCCAAATTAAAAGTAAATTAAAGTAATACAAATAAAAATGCTAAATTTCCAAAAATAATAAAAACAAAAAACAAGATTGTAATTTAGAAACCCAACTTTGGTAATGCATTGATTTTAACTATTTTATACCAGGTTTCCAAAGGCTTTAAATACATTTTCCTCATGCATTTATATCAAATATTATTTCCTGGTGTTGACATTTTAAAGTATTTCTTCAAAGTGTCCTTACCTTTTGTTGTCGGCTTCACGATGCTCCGGGGCACTGAGACAGAGAGATGCTGCAGGAGTTTTTATAGCAGTGGAGAGGAGGGTGGACGCTCCGGTCACATGATTTCACAGAAACAGTTTCAGAGACAGACACAGGTGATGCTCACCACAGTGTGGACTGTTTCTCTGTGCTGTATTGTAAATTAATAATTGTTAAATATTGTCATAATGTGAATGAATGATGTTTAAAATGTGGTTCTATAAGAACATATTAAATCCATGCAAAGTGATGATTGATATAAACATACTTGCCTTAGAGCTCCTGCATTTTCCCTCAGGGCATCAATGAATACATATTTTATGTGGTTAAATAGAATCTCCTCCCTCCCTTCACACCCTGTTTAACTGGTGGTTTGAAGTCACACCATTTCTCTGAAATCACCTGCCGATACCTTTAAACTAGGCCACCCTTTAATTACATAATCTGGTATCGGGAGTTTTCACACCTAAAACTCTTCACCAAGGTCGGATACAAGGTTCATTGTTTTATCCACTGTGTAGATTTGATCTGATAGGTTTGGTTTCACATTAGAGTCCTGCGATCCCACTAAAGACCTTACCATGGGCTCATGGTGTAATGGTTAGAGCGTCTCCATAGAGGCTCAGGCCTCGCAGCAGACCCCGGTTTGAATCCGACTTGGGTCAGTTCTTCATGTCTTCCCTTCTTTAACCCATTTCAACTCTGTCTCTCCAAATCTCTCTAATAAAATGAAAAATGCTAAAAACTAATATTTAAAAAAACTAGTCGGCTGCCTCTCTGTATTGGACATCCATTGGTTTTAATTTTTGCAAACTCACTTGCCTTAGGGCTCCTGCATTTTCCCTGAGGGCATCAATGAATGCATATTTTATGCGGTTGAATAGAATCTCCTCCCTTCCTTCACACCCTGTTTAACTGGTGGTTTGAAGTCACGCCATTTCTCCGAAATCACCAGACGATACCTTTAAACTAGGTCACCCTTTAACTTACATTATTTGTAGTGCAGTCAAGTGATTAAAAAAAATAATCTCATTAATTACAGGCTCTGTGATACCTATATGACACTTTTATGCCTGTTTATAAACAGCTGTGGAGCATACCGTTTGTTTCGCTCTCTCTCTCGCTCTTTGTATCTCTCTCTCTCTCAACTTCTGTCTCGTCCCTTCAGTCAGGTTTCTACCTGAAATGAAATTAGGAACTAGGGCCGAATTTTCTACTTAAGACCACAAAAACACAAACGGGCAAAATGAGGACTGTCTTTCTCCCACAACAGACAGCGCTGCACTGCCAAAGGTGCGCATAGCCGATGCCGACTCATTCACCATCGTCCTACTCATAGCCAGAAATATTGACACACACACACACATACACACACAAAAGAGGCAAAAAGGCAGGCATAAACTAGGGAGTGACATGGGGCGTGAGTCCGTTTATGTGGGAGATGAGGCAGCTAGCAAACAAAAGTGAGACACACGGAGGAAGATTGAGAGATACTGAGACTTTTGAACCTACATTGTTAATTAGGCACCAACTAAATCAATAATGCACAGAGACTGCGGAGAATAACATAAGATGTCTTCCTACCTTCATGCTTATTAGCCCAAAGCATCCCTTTCCCCTGCTTCTTTCTTTACACTGTGTTCCAAATTATTATGCAAATTGGAATTAAGTGTCATAAACATTTAATTTTTTGTATTTAATTTAAACTCATGTATGGTATTGTGTCTCAGGGCGCTTTGGATCATTGAAATCAATCTCAGACACCTGTGATAATCGGTTTGCTAAGTAAGCCCAATCAAAGGAAATCTTCTTAACAAGGACGTTCCACATTATTAAGCAGGCCACAGGTTTCAAGCAATATGGGAAAGAAAAAGGATCTCTCTGCTGCCTAAAAGTGTCAAATAGTGCAATACCTTGGACAAGGTATGAAGACATTAGATATTTCATGAAAACTTAAGTGTGATCATCATACTGTGAAGAGATTTGTCGCTGATTCAGAGCACAGACGGGTTCGTTCGGATAAAGGTAATATGAGGAAGGTTTCTGCCAGACAAATTCATCGGAATAGGAGAGCAGCTGCTAAAATGCCATCACAAAGCAGCAGACAGGTATTTGAAGCTTCTGGTGCCTCTGGAGTCCCGCGAACCTCATGGTGTAGGATCCAGAATTTTGCAGTTGTGCATAAACCTATTATTTGGCCACCCCTAAACAATGCTCACAAGCAGAAACGTTTGCAGTGGGCTCAGAAATACATGAAGACTCATTTTCATTGTCCTGTTTACTGATGAGTGCCGTGCAACCCTGGATGGTCCGGATGGATGGAGTAGTGGATGGTTGGTGAATGGCCACCATGTCCCAACAAGGCTGCAACGTCAGCAAGGAGGTGGTGGAGTCATGTTTTTGGCTGGAATCATGGGGAGAGAGCTGGTAGGCACCTTCAGGGTCCCTGACGGTGTGAAAATGACCTCGGCAAAGTATG
Organism: Hyperoplus immaculatus; assembly: GCA_949357725.1. Taxonomy (NCBI): domain Eukaryota; kingdom Metazoa; phylum Chordata; class Actinopteri; order Uranoscopiformes; family Ammodytidae; genus Hyperoplus; species Hyperoplus immaculatus. The sequence continues at coordinate 262,116 of CASHTC010000829.1, read as the reverse complement.
TACAGTTTCTGACTCACCACTTTCTTCCGTGGTACAAAAAGAAGGAAAGTGCCTTCCGTAGTAAAATCATCTTCATGAATGACAATGCACCATCTCATGCTGCAAAGAATACCTCTGTGTCACTGGCTGCTTTGGGCATAAAAGGAGAGAACCTCATGGTGTGGCCCCCATCTTCCCCTGACCTCAACCCTATTGAGAACCTTTGGAGCATCCTCAGACAAAACATCTATGCGGTTGGGAGGCAGTTCACATCAAAACAGCAGCTATGGGAGGCTATTCTGGCATCCTGAAAGGATATTCAAGCAGAAACTCTCCAAAAACTCATAAATTCAGTGGATGCAAGAATTGTGAAGGTGCTATCAAAGAAGGGGTCCTATGTTAACATGTACCTTGGCCTATTAAGATGTTTTTGATTGAAATAGCTTTTTATTTCACTAAATATGACCTCCACATTCTGCAAATTCAACAAATGACCGTTTTTAGTTGTTAACAACCTATAAAATGTTTTGAAACTCTGTTGTGCATAATAATTTGGAACAGTGCATTTGGAGTTTTTTATTTTTTTTAAAAATACTTTTATTATTGGGAGGTTTGTTCAATAAAATTTGAAATATACTCTAACGGTTGATGACTTGAAAATTATACTGACTGTGATTTTCATCGACTGTTTCTGAAAATCTGGGAAAATCTAATTTGCATTATAATTTGGAACGCAGTGTAGACTGCTGTCTGCATGTCAAATCAGTTTTATTTGTATAGCCCAAAATCACAAATACATTTGTCTCAGTGGGCTTTACATTCCATACAATATGATACAATATGACACCCTGCCCTTACACCCTTAGCTCGGCAAAAACTCCCAGTAAAAACCCTTTACCGGGAATAAGAAAAAATTTAAGAAATCTCAGGGAGAGTCGACAGAGTAAGCGATCCCTCTCCCAGGACGGACATACTGCAATAGATGTCATAAGTAGAGAAAATCACGAAGGAATTTGATCATTGACCAGGTGATTACATGGTAATACTAAGTAAAGTGTGAATAGTGTGGATGCAGGAAGACTTCAGATGCTGCCAGAGGATCCACACCGTCTCATCTCCACCAGGGAAAACTATGGTTTCCAGTGCCGGGATTACATCCCAAGTCTCCAGGTGGCGTCCTTAACCACTGAAACATCTTTCGCGTTGATGGTCCATTCTCAGATGTTACCGGAGGGGGGACCAGATCCACACCGTGTTGTCACGACCAGGGAAAACTGGAAGAGGACAGACAGGCAACCAGTGAGCAAAGCAAAAATTAATTTAAAGATTGAACAAGCAAGCGAGTAGAAAGAGCACTATCCTGATGGACGGTGAATCAGTGCTGATGTGAGGCAGTAGCAGGCGGGGAGCATCCGTTCGTAGGATGGCTGATTCCGCACAGAACTCGGAGTCAGTCGAGTAGCATCATGGAGAGTGCTTGGTAGACAGAGGGAGAGAACCCCCGGGGCATCGCTCAGCCAATCATGGAAGATAGACAGAGGAGAACAAATGTCAGAGAAATGGTATCAGTCATGCATGGTAAGTTTCATTTTACCAAATTGCATTGTGTTTTCTGAGGGAAACTTTAATTTAAAGGCGGGTTGCCAAAAAAGTTTTGTTATAATGTAAGTCAATGGTAGAAATCAAACTTTTTTTATTCAATCTGACATTAAACAAAAAGTAATAATGCACCAAAATCAATTTTCTCACCTATTATTCAGATGGGTAAGCCGGTGATACTAATAATAATCAAAGTAAAATAAAAATTGGGTTATTGAATTTTAGTGTATTTTTCAAAAAAGCGGTTGGTGGTATATGATCAAAACTGGCATCTAAAGGGTTAATTTATAATCATCATTTATTAAACCACAACATAGATTGAACAACAACCCCTTCATGAAGAAAATGAAAAAAAAAATGTTTTTTTTTTTATCTTTCATAATTTTATCACAATTTAAATTTCAAAATACAAATCGTGTACTTTGTTTCAACCAGTTTCCAGAGTCCAGACTGTGTATAAACACTGGATTTTCTTTTCATACACTGAATTCCACAAAAAAAAAGTGTGTAACTAGTTGTAAAACTAGTGGCTGCTTTACATCTACAGTGCCCACAATCTCTACCATTGTGTCTTTGAGCAAGACACTTAACCCCAAACTGCTCCAGGGGCGCTGTACTATGGCTGACCCTGTGCAGGGCTGGACTGGGACAAAAAATCGTCCCTGGCATTTTTGGCCATGGCAGCCCACCATGATTATTTATACAATATGTGGAGGCAGGGGCGTTGCTCCAAATTCTGGGCCCCTATACAGGAAGTCCTGATGGGCCCTCTGAGAGGCGGTCTTACAACACAAACATGTAAAAGCTGTTTGTCTAGTCCAAAACGTATGAGAGACTGGTCCCTCTCTGAGCCAGATAACAACACAATGTTTCTATTGATGAATGACCAAATCATTACGCGTACTTGAACACAACCCCTGGTCTAATGACTCTTAATAACCATGCACACACACAGTGTTTCTCACAGGAATTTGGGAGACTGTGTTGTGGACCCTCGACCTTCTAGGGTGGTCCGGGGGAATTTACTTTAACATTTTTTTTCAAATGTTAAAGTAAAATTCATCAATCTGGTGCACTTTGAGGAGAAAACTAAGGCTAAATCAACTGTTTCCTATGTAAGCTATTTAGTACTATTTGCTGGAATAATGTATAGACACAGAATGACCAAATAGCAGAAAGAAGAAATGTACATGTTTAAAAAATCCAGTCAGCTTCGGGAATTTTTTCCCTTCGTTTGTATGTTTTAATGGCCCAATATCGGCCCCTGATCTTCGTAGCCCCGAACAATGTTATTTAAAAAATAACAAAAATGTACTGACGAATGAAAGGCCCATGAAATCTTTTTTTTCCCTAAATAACGTTTTTCTGGGCCTTCAAAGATCAGGGGCCGATATTGAGCCAGTAAAAAAATATATATATATTTTTTTTTTTGGGTGCAGCCCCCCTCTGCCTTGCCCCCCAAGCCTGTCCGCCGTCCGACGGCCCTGAACGTAACTGACCATCGTCAGATGCTCATAATTACCGAGTAGAAGTTGAATGCATGATAATACAATTCAATGCAGCCTCTGAATGGGCGGCCCTCTGCTGTGTGTGTGATTGGGCCAGGCCCAGCCTAGAACCAATCATAATGAGTAATGGCCTGGGACAAAGTTTTATTTAACTTTCAGGGGAAGTTGACAGCCTGCACGCACAATTATATGTCCATGGCACTCCCGAGAGGGAAGGGCCCTCGGCTGTCTGACTTGGCCGGGCCGGGCCGAGTCACACAGCCGAGGGTCCATAAAATTTTTTTTTAAATTTTTAATTTATTTTTTTGATAAATGGACCCGGCCCGGCCCAAAATGCCTGCCGGCCCACCGGGCATTTGCCCGATACGCCCGATGGCCAGTCCAGCCCTGACCCTGTGTGCGGACCCCCTCTGTAGTGTGGGAACTTGAGAGGGGAGATGAGAAAGATGAATTTTAATGTGGCCTTGTGTTAATTCAACAAAGCAACACAACTTAACCTTGCTTAAAGCCGAAGTACACACACATTACTTAAACAAATTAAAATGTGTACTGTTGCATGTTAACTTACCTTCCGTTTGGTGTGGACTGGGGGAACTCGGTCCGACGCATGTCTGTGTATCCAATAACCAATGTCCAAAGGCATAATTTATTCTCATTTAAGTTTACAATTGTGTTAAAATTACGCATTAATGGTGAGTGAGTGTTCAATTACGTCCCCCAAAAACAATAAGTCCACCTCCAAAAAATTCAAAACATATTCTTAGTTTATGCTTAGTGAAGACTTTTCTGTCTCCATTTACCTTTATAGCATTGTCACAGGCAAATTGGCAAAGTTGCTTTAAAACTGTAGTATGTTAAGAAGCAACACTTGCCTGATTACTTTTTTTATTGACTTAACTGTGTCAATGGTTTGTTTTTCTCTGTTTGATTATTGCTCAGGATCAGATTTCTAAGTGTTTACTACTATTGTATAATCTGCTCTGGTTTTATTCATCTCATTTCTGTTTTTCTGAAACACTGCCGCCATCTGCTGGACAAAATGACACGTCACTGCTGGTTGTCTTCTCCATTCAAAAACAACTTGATGTGATATGATAACTAATTAATTCACAGCTTAAAATAATAAGAAATTATTAACAAAGTAAACAATGACAAAATATAAAAAATATGCAGAAAAACTCAGTGGGAACACTGCTGTGTACTGCAGTGTTTTAATTTTTTATTATCTTAACACAAGGGCTCAGTAAACACTCTCTCTTACTTAGAGAACAAACAGGTTTTACATTGTCAGTGATCACACTCCTTAACTTATTATTTCTTATATTGAAAAGTTGCTTGACCATGCCATATTTGACGTAGATGTTCAAACAATAACAACAAAATCATCCTTCACTTATTTCCAAAAGTATTGCTGTTTCTACCAGATGCTAAAAATCACATTTAACATATAATGCTACATATTCATTCTAATTCTGTCCAAAATATATATTTTATGTCTATCAATTTGTTTGTATAAAGATGTTTCTATGTCAGTTTTCTTTGAGTCTTAAATTACTGATGCAAAGAGTAAATCTGTATGTAAATAGTTGTCCTACAACAATAACCAAACAGGATAAAACAGAATCAAATCAGTATTTTAAATCTTTAATCTTTAGTTATTTATTAAGAAAATCTAATTGAGATCAAAAGACTTAAATGAAACATCAGTTCTAATGTTGGTCTGTGTTTCTGTATCACCTTGAATTTTTTTATAATACTGTATGTTTTAGTAAAAAAAAACTTGCTGATAATTCAGTGAAGACTCAATATGTTGTGGAAACTGAAATGTAATTGTGTCTAGTGCAGGTAATAAAATACCAGACGAGACAATATTCTGATTCTCAGTAGATCTTTATTGATTGTAAACAAAAGCCTTCATCAGTGATACACAGACATGCAGATATGACTGGGGAAAAGCAGTCTCCCCTTTGTGGTTATAGTACTTAGAATTAACACATTAACTATAGACAACACAGGCTGTAAATGTTTCCACTCAAGGTGTTGTATGATCTTGCATCACATGGTCCCACACCTCGTTTCCTACAACACCTCACCTGTGCTGTAACACACACAGGAGGAGGATTCAACCCACTCCAGGCCAAACTCCTTTACAATGAGTTTACATGTATTTAGTTTCCCAACAACAAAAACATTTTCTTATGAAGGTATGATCATGTTAAATATACACATAGCAGTTTTTAACTTTGTGTATCATGTATCAAGCGTAGCATTAAGGCATTCAGATATTTCAACAGCAGATTTGTTCCCTGATTAATTGATAGGGTAAATCAACGTCACCCACAGAAAAATGACCCAAATCCCTCTCGTCTCATCTGCTGTGAATTGACATGAAAAGACACAAAACAAACAAAAGCCAAAACCTCTAGATTACAACAGAAAAAAACAGATATTGTCCTATATAAGCAGTACTTCATACATTGAATCAAATTAGAATAATTAAATTATAATTATATTATACCAAATAGTAAAAACTGTGTATTTGGCAAAATGCATTAACTTATGGTTACTACATCAAAATATTACAAATAAATTCGGAAAAAGAAATCACATTTTTAACACACTTTAAGATATCTATTAATTTTAGCAAAACACAGATGGGTTATTGACAATGATTTCTATTCTTAAGTTACTCAGAATATACAGTTTAATTACTTAAATGTTCATCAGTGTAGATCTTACAACTGTTCACAAGATTCCCATGTAAAACATTCAAACATCACTTACTATTTGATCAAAGAAAAATCGCAAATATAAAACAGATTATTGTAACATTAATTTAAGTAAATCCGCAAAGTACAAAGTTAAAACTCTAACAAAAACAACATAAATGTAAATTAATCAAATTTGATCTAAATCAGTGTGAACAAATCATGATTAATGTTCTCAACTACAGCTTACTTATCCCTCATAGCCCATTTACTCCTGTCTTGTCTGCTCACCATGAAGTAGTTCACCAAGTTCACCTACATTGCTTTTCCACCTTCTGCTCATTTACCATACTTATACCGCATTCCTGCTCTGGTTCCTTCATCCATTCCACTTCTCATCTCTTCCAATTTCTGGACCTTCTCTGTGTCTCCTTTCTCCGTCATCTTCTTAATCAGGAAGTCCAGGTGGACGAGAGTGGACAGTGAATGATCATTCAGGGCGATTTCCTCCAGTCTGAGAACATGCGCAAAGGACTCATCCAGCCACCGATCTTTGTCTTCCTGAACTTGTTCCATTATTGTTTTAAGACCTTTCAAAATGTCTTCTTTGTTTGCTTCACCCTTTGAATATTGCTCTATTACGTCATATAGGGTTTTCGTAACTTTCCTCGTCTTGGTCACATAGATCCAGTTTTCTTTCACATGATCTGACACGGGACACTTCCCGGTACATGAAGTGCAGTGGCCTCTTTTCATGACCGTACAATCCGCTGCTGTCAAGGCCATTGTGCATCCAGGAAAGTGACAGTTCTCCTCGCACTTCTTGCAGCAAACAGCTAGTTCAAAGTCATACCCCAATCTCTTGCTATTTATTTGTTGTGTATTTATTGGTTCTTTCTCTTTGTAGGGCTCATCAACTTCTATCATGAAGGTTTTACGGTCATTCATCTCTTGTTCATGTTTCTTCAGACCTTCCTGAGTCTGCTGGATTTCTCTCTGTTGAAGTTCAATCAGCTCAACTCTCTCATGCAGGTTTTGGATGCATGCCTTCAGCTCGACGCGTGTATTCAACACGTCAACAGTTGTGTTCAGCTTCTGAGGTGAAGTTTCTTTCAGGAACTCAGTGAATTCACCCATCTGTTCCTTTGTGAAGTCCCATGCATGTTTTAAACCCTTCATATCCTTCTTTGTTCTATGTGTGCTCTGGCAGTTATTGAACAGGAAATGAAGAGGCTCATCTTCTTCATCTTTGGCAATTTTAATCTTTGCATCTTTTAAAGCTTGCAGAGCATTTCCAGGTGTCACTCCAGTCGAGTGTGTGATGAGGGCAGCAATGTTCTGCTCCATGTCGTTTCCAAACAGAGACACAACTGAATCAAAGATGTACCTCAGTCGGTCATCAAGTCGATTCTCACTTGCTTTCAGCACCAGACCCACCACATTCATCTCTTGAACTCCATTTTCTGAGCGGAACAAGTCAAATAATCTTTCACTGACCATCTCATCTAGTTTGATCCCTCTGGTATCTCCGTATCCAGGAGTATCGATGATGGTCAGAGAGTAGGGCAGAGTTTTACCTTCAAAACCAAAGATCTTGTACACGATCACATCTGATGTCTGACTTTTTGTCTGAGTCCTCTTCTCGTCTTCTACGATCTGAAACCAGACATCGTCCTCCCACTCCACTCCCATGGCGTAGTTCACCAGAGCGTTGATCAGAGCAGATTTTCCTGCTCCTGTTTCACCCACAAGCAAGATGGTTTTATTGATTTTGTTTGGATCTTTTTTACCAAATGTCATTCTTTTCATAGTTCCAATCTGCTCTTCATTTGGCTTCAGCTGGTAGAGAGTAGGAGATCCTGACTGGATCAGATCTTTGGAGGAAATGTTCTCAAATTTCCTAAAGAAAAAGCAGATAATTTACACATTTAAATGTAATCTATAGATTTTCATGTCAAATAAATATAAAAAAAAGTACGGGGACCAACTTTTTTTGTGATCACGACAGTAAAGGCGAAAGGTTTATCGATTTTCAAGAAGGGTGTCTGCTAAAGAGCATTTCAGTCAGCCTGTTAATCACTGCGTTACCATGGAGCTCACTGAGTCTCCACTAAATCACAATAAACAATCTGTAGCCTAGATATGAAGTCCAAATGTTAACACTGCCTGCCTGATCATGTAATTGTTAATAATTGATCCAATCCATGGAAATTGCAAGGTTGGGCTGCTCGATTATCACAAAAATCCTAATCATGATAATTAAATGCTTTGTTTTTTTAATTTTTAATTTTTACTGAATACAAACACACAACCAAAAAGGGAACACACAAATAAAAGACAAAACTAAATAAACAACTAACATGGCATACTCTATTAAAAGGTTTCTAAGACTAAAGGAAAATATTAAAGCGGCTACGAGTAACATTTAAATATCTTTTAAACAGCCTCATGTTTCCTCTCATAATCATAAATTACCTTTAACAGCAAACCAGACCATCAGTGCAAAGAAAGACGTTTTTAAATAGTTTTTATTACTGCATTTGATCTGGTCGTACACCTAGTCCGATTTTCGGTTCACGCGTGCATGCTCTATGGTCACATATCCGTATTGGTCACAGATTTCAGCGTGGCGCAGGAACGTGAATTGAGAAGCCTATCCCTCCAGGTGAGGGAAGGGGAGCGGGAGCCTTGTTTGAGACAGTTGTTTGTCGTCATAATGACTGATAACGGGGCTGAACCATAAAAGAAAAAAAAGAAAATGCAATGAAGAAAAGCTAAAAGGGAGAGTGATAGTCGGGCGGGAGGGCGTTGCCAAGCAACGTATACACAATTTCACGCAGCGAAACTAGACTGCAGTGTTTACTCCTAAATGAATGAGCGGTAGCCTACTAAAACAAAGTTTACTTTGCCTCACCAGCATCATCAGATGACCACTATTCATCGGAAATAGTCATTATTTACAACATAAACACATTACCTCATCGTGATCCATACTAACTAACTGCCATCTCTCGTTCATTCGCTTTGTGTGAGGACACGGGGACTCGTTCAGCTCCGTGAGATGTGACAATGCATCAACTCATTGCAATCAGGTGTGTTTAGCACTTACTGGCATTAGTTGATGCTGTGTCACCCATAGACTCACGGAGCCGAAAAGAGTCCGGTGCCCTCACACTTTCAACACACGGACACGCCACGCACCATATTGCTTCCTGATTATTTGAATCTTGCTCTCCCTGCACGAGCTACAAAACAGCTTCACGACAGCTGGCGTCGTAATAATACTACCGCTTTTGTTCAAAGGTGTCGCCAACGTGCCGACTTACTCGTAGTAGCTTTAATTAAAAAATAATTTCAATCTGTACAAGGTTCAGTGAGAATTTTATTTGATTAGGGTACCAAATATATTTTATTAAATGTGTTTTAATGTGGAACCACAATGCTATAATGATTTAGATAAAGGAAATCAAAATGCATTTGAACTATTTTGTGGTAATTCTCAGATCATTTCTTTCTATGTTCATCAACTGGGTGATAGGACAAGATTCCTGGATTCTTCAGCCCGACTGCTTCAATTGAAGAGGAGTACAGCAGGCCTGGAGTGGCTAGTAACCCAACAACTGGATCTAAAGAGAGCGAAAAATTATTCAAATGTGCTCATTCAAATAACAGTGGCAGGACCAGGTTAAACTAGTGGTTGGTCACAGGAGAGTGATAATTAAGTTGTTTTATCTGGAGTCCATAATGAAAAAAATGGCACTGTTGTGTTTTTTTTATGTTTTACTGAGAATCAACAATGACATACACTTCAAGGAAGAGAGAGAGTAGAAAATAAGTATTTTGCATTTACTTGTCAAACCTAACTGCTGAATCAGTGTGTCTTGTTTCACCATTGCTGTTAATCCATTTTCTCCCGAGCTACTAGGAGCTTCAGATATTCTGGTACATAACAAAATTATATATCTTTTTCTTACCATAACAAAGCGTTTCATGAGAACTGATGTTATATATTACATATCAGTATCATAACTAGTGGTACTGGGTGTTATGGTACACTTTACTGAGCTTTTTGAATGTCAATTTTTGGACGATCTGTCGTTAAACAATTGCCTAAGTGACACCTAAATAAATACATGCATTAGTTTTATTGTCTTTTTTAGAGGTATTGATGGTACTTGCTGTGTACCTACATGTTGTGTAACTACTGAAAAAAGTTAAATTTACTTTAAATAAATGTTCTTTCCTGTTCAGATATGCTGCCTATATATTTTTTAACTTTACTTTGGGGTCATCCAGTGTTACTCATCAGTTGAGCAAAACTTGTCTCTATTTTGTACTGTTACTAGTTTGTAGAGTGTCTACAGACACTAAACTGTTTTCACTTTAATTTGACAGTCCTAAGACCTCTCTACTAATGCTTAGTTGAATATCGACTGATAGTTTGTTGAGAATCAACTATTTTCTCTGTTTTGCTCTGTTGATAGTTTGCAGACACTAAACTGTTTTCACTTTAATTTGACAGTCCTAAGACCTTTCTACTAATGCTTAGTTAAACATCGACTGATAGTTTGTTGAGAATCAACTGATAGTCAACCATTTTCTCTGTTTTCCTCTGTTAATAGTGTGTAGACACTAAACTGTTTTCACTTTAATTTGACAGTCCCAAGACCTGTCTACTTATGCTAAGTTGAATATTGACTGATAGTTTGTCGACAGTCATATGACAATCAACAGGTAGTCACCTACACAGGGTGCCTATTGATTGATAAAACATTCTCATCTTTATTTTACAATGAACATATTTGATCAACAGAGGGTTGAATGTTCATTCATTAGATGTGTTCCTTGTGAGTGGTGGGAAAGTTGATCCATATGAAACGTAAGTTGAGAATTGGTTAATAACAGCAGTTGATAGTCAACTTACTAGAAGTTGACACTCAACTGATAGTTGAATATTTGTAAAGAACATGTAATAAAAAGTACAATGTCTGTTGCAGACTGTTTTTGTAAAAATAAATTAACAAAATAAAATTATTGTATAGTTAACTAACACTTAGTTGAATGCATGTTACATATTTGTTGACAAGCTTTGTTGAGTATCAACTAACTCACTGTTTAATATCAACTAACCATCTACTAATAATGCAACTAATAGTTAACTGACAGTTAGTTGAATGCATGTTACGTGTACAAAACAACATCTACTAAAAATGCAACTTATAGTTAACTGACAGTTGAATGCATTCTAAATATGTATCAACTTAATCACTATTGAATATCAACTAAACATCTACTAATAGTGCAACCTATAGTTAACAGACAGTTAGTTGAATCCTTGTTTTTTATCTGTTGAACAAGCTCTGTTGAATGTCAACTAATCATCTACTAATAGTGCAACTTATGGTTAACTTACAGTTAGTTGAATTCATGTTACGTATCTGTTGAGATATGTAAACTCATTCACTGTTGACAGTCAACTAATCATCTACTAATAGTGCAACTTATGGTTAACTTACAGTTAGTTGAATTCATGTTACGTATCTGTTGAGATATGTAAACTCATTCACTGTTGACATGCAACTGCGTATCAACTGATGGCTTGTTGAGTGTCAACTGTGGACTATCGAAATAAAGTGTTACCGAAATTAAAATTTGGGTGGGACTTATTAAGAAAAACGCGTTTTTAATTTTCTTTCCTGTTTTTGCCAAGTGTTTTGGCGGGAAACAATTATTCAGTGGAGGGGCTGACAATTAGTTTTTGCTCATAACTCCCCAACCAAACATCGCACATTAAAAAACTTGACATCCACTTGTTCAGTAAATTGAGCTGCATCTTTCTACCAGAGCCAGTTTAGAAAATTCCTACATAAGGGGGCGCCAAATCCACAAAAAGTTCATATCTTGTAACATCAGCATAGAAAACCTGTTTGGGGACTATAACTCCCACACTGCCCATTTGCGCCAGTATAGATTTTTTTTCGCAAAATCACTTTGAAAAAAAAAATGTGCAACTCAAAAACTGAGTTTTCTTTTGGGCTCCCACAGTTTTTGAACAGAACATCTACAGATGCGCACATGATTGACATTGTTTATTCACGATTATTATAGACAATTATTAATCGATTTAAGGGTTAGGGTTACATCATGCATTTATTTAACTTTTAACACCATGACGTCACCTTTTAAACATATTTGTATTGAACTGAAAACAAGGAAAATGCAAATAAGTAAAAAATATTTTTAATAATTGAACAAAATGTGAGCATTCGGTTCAGTCGTGATAAAAGATTTTTTCAAGTGTTTGGAAATTCTGCAACAGTTTTTTAAGATTTTACTACATGTGACTTTTTTTTTTTAGAAAAATTCGGTTTATCAGCGTTGGCACCTTAATGCATTTCAACAATAAAAAAATAAACAATGAAATACTCACGAGCAGGCCATGGTAAGAGCTTCACAGGAGCTGGAGGATGGGCTCCTTGTTAGTTCTCTGAATGAAGGAAAAACAAGTCAGTGAGCTTCTGTCGGCTGTAACATTATGAGTTATTATTATTAGGTTCTGTATCATAACTGAAGTGATTAAAGGGTGAAAGAACTCCGACTATGCTGATTTTTAAAATCAACCTACAAATTATCATTGTGGCATTCCATCGTTGTAAACATACTCATTTAACTATAAGGGGGGGACTTTCAGATAAACAAACCACCACACTTCTATGGGGTCATAAGTAATCATTGACAGGGATTATTACACTGAGACTCTATACTTTGTTTTAGTTAGGTAATTTTTACCTAGTGTACATGGAAAAAATTTAATGAATATAAGTTTGTATGTTACAAAATCCTTCTAACTATGTAATGTAGGGAGATAGTTTCTTGATAGTAAAGCATCTGAAAAGAGTTAGGCATGTTTATCATTCCAAATTAAAAGTAAATTAAAGTAATACAAATAAAAATGCTAAATTTCCAAAAATAATAAAAACAAAAAACAAGATTGTAATTTAGAAACCCAACTTTGGTAATGCATTGATTTTAACTATTTTATACCAGGTTTCCAAAGGCTTTAAATACATTTTCCTCATGCATTTATATCAAATATTATTTCCTGGTGTTGACATTTTAAAGTATTTCTTCAAAGTGTCCTTACCTTTTGTTGTCGGCTTCACGATGCTCCGGGGCACTGAGACAGAGAGATGCTGCAGGAGTTTTTATAGCAGTGGAGAGGAGGGTGGACGCTCCGGTCACATGATTTCACAGAAACAGTTTCAGAGACAGACACAGGTGATGCTCACCACAGTGTGGACTGTTTCTCTGTGCTGTATTGTAAATTAATAATTGTTAAATATTGTCATAATGTGAATGAATGATGTTTAAAATGTGGTTCTATAAGAACATATTAAATCCATGCAAAGTGATGATTGATATAAACATACTTGCCTTAGAGCTCCTGCATTTTCCCTCAGGGCATCAATGAATACATATTTTATGTGGTTAAATAGAATCTCCTCCCTCCCTTCACACCCTGTTTAACTGGTGGTTTGAAGTCACACCATTTCTCTGAAATCACCTGCCGATACCTTTAAACTAGGCCACCCTTTAATTACATAATCTGGTATCGGGAGTTTTCACACCTAAAACTCTTCACCAAGGTCGGATACAAGGTTCATTGTTTTATCCACTGTGTAGATTTGATCTGATAGGTTTGGTTTCACATTAGAGTCCTGCGATCCCACTAAAGACCTTACCATGGGCTCATGGTGTAATGGTTAGAGCGTCTCCATAGAGGCTCAGGCCTCGCAGCAGACCCCGGTTTGAATCCGACTTGGGTCAGTTCTTCATGTCTTCCCTTCTTTAACCCATTTCAACTCTGTCTCTCCAAATCTCTCTAATAAAATGAAAAATGCTAAAAACTAATATTTAAAAAAACTAGTCGGCTGCCTCTCTGTATTGGACATCCATTGGTTTTAATTTTTGCAAACTCACTTGCCTTAGGGCTCCTGCATTTTCCCTGAGGGCATCAATGAATGCATATTTTATGCGGTTGAATAGAATCTCCTCCCTTCCTTCACACCCTGTTTAACTGGTGGTTTGAAGTCACGCCATTTCTCCGAAATCACCAGACGATACCTTTAAACTAGGTCACCCTTTAACTTACATTATTTGTAGTGCAGTCAAGTGATTAAAAAAAATAATCTCATTAATTACAGGCTCTGTGATACCTATATGACACTTTTATGCCTGTTTATAAACAGCTGTGGAGCATACCGTTTGTTTCGCTCTCTCTCTCGCTCTTTGTATCTCTCTCTCTCTCAACTTCTGTCTCGTCCCTTCAGTCAGGTTTCTACCTGAAATGAAATTAGGAACTAGGGCCGAATTTTCTACTTAAGACCACAAAAACACAAACGGGCAAAATGAGGACTGTCTTTCTCCCACAACAGACAGCGCTGCACTGCCAAAGGTGCGCATAGCCGATGCCGACTCATTCACCATCGTCCTACTCATAGCCAGAAATATTGACACACACACACACATACACACACAAAAGAGGCAAAAAGGCAGGCATAAACTAGGGAGTGACATGGGGCGTGAGTCCGTTTATGTGGGAGATGAGGCAGCTAGCAAACAAAAGTGAGACACACGGAGGAAGATTGAGAGATACTGAGACTTTTGAACCTACATTGTTAATTAGGCACCAACTAAATCAATAATGCACAGAGACTGCGGAGAATAACATAAGATGTCTTCCTACCTTCATGCTTATTAGCCCAAAGCATCCCTTTCCCCTGCTTCTTTCTTTACACTGTGTTCCAAATTATTATGCAAATTGGAATTAAGTGTCATAAACATTTAATTTTTTGTATTTAATTTAAACTCATGTATGGTATTGTGTCTCAGGGCGCTTTGGATCATTGAAATCAATCTCAGACACCTGTGATAATCGGTTTGCTAAGTAAGCCCAATCAAAGGAAATCTTCTTAACAAGGACGTTCCACATTATTAAGCAGGCCACAGGTTTCAAGCAATATGGGAAAGAAAAAGGATCTCTCTGCTGCCTAAAAGTGTCAAATAGTGCAATACCTTGGACAAGGTATGAAGACATTAGATATTTCATGAAAACTTAAGTGTGATCATCATACTGTGAAGAGATTTGTCGCTGATTCAGAGCACAGACGGGTTCGTTCGGATAAAGGTAATATGAGGAAGGTTTCTGCCAGACAAATTCATCGGAATAGGAGAGCAGCTGCTAAAATGCCATCACAAAGCAGCAGACAGGTATTTGAAGCTTCTGGTGCCTCTGGAGTCCCGCGAACCTCATGGTGTAGGATCCAGAATTTTGCAGTTGTGCATAAACCTATTATTTGGCCACCCCTAAACAATGCTCACAAGCAGAAACGTTTGCAGTGGGCTCAGAAATACATGAAGACTCATTTTCATTGTCCTGTTTACTGATGAGTGCCGTGCAACCCTGGATGGTCCGGATGGATGGAGTAGTGGATGGTTGGTGAATGGCCACCATGTCCCAACAAGGCTGCAACGTCAGCAAGGAGGTGGTGGAGTCATGTTTTTGGCTGGAATCATGGGGAGAGAGCTGGTAGGCACCTTCAGGGTCCCTGACGGTGTGAAAATGACCTCGGCAAAGTATGTACAGTTTCTGACTCACCACTTTCTTCCGTGGTACAAAAAGAAGGAAAGTGCCTTCCGTAGTAAAATCATCTTCATGAATGACAATGCACCATCTCATGCTGCAAAGAATACCTCTGTGTCACTGGCTGCTTTGGGCATAAAAGGAGAGAACCTCATGGTGTGGCCCCCATCTTCCCCTGACCTCAACCCTATTGAGAACCTTTGGAGCATCCTCAGACAAAACATCTATGCGGTTGGGAGGCAGTTCACATCAAAACAGCAGCTATGGGAGGCTATTCTGGCATCCTGAAAGGATATTCAAGCAGAAACTCTCCAAAAACTCATAAATTCAGTGGATGCAAGAATTGTGAAGGTGCTATCAAAGAAGGGGTCCTATGTTAACATGTACCTTGGCCTATTAAGATGTTTTTGATTGAAATAGCTTTTTATTTCACTAAATATGACCTCCACATTCTGCAAATTCAACAAATGACCGTTTTTAGTTGTTAACAACCTATAAAATGTTTTGAAACTCTGTTGTGCATAATAATTTGGAACAGTGCATTTGGAGTTTTTTATTTTTTTTAAAAATACTTTTATTATTGGGAGGTTTGTTCAATAAAATTTGAAATATACTCTAACGGTTGATGACTTGAAAATTATACTGACTGTGATTTTCATCGACTGTTTCTGAAAATCTGGGAAAATCTAATTTGCATTATAATTTGGAACGCAGTGTAGACTGCTGTCTGCATGTCAAATCAGTTTTATTTGTATAGCCCAAAATCACAAATACATTTGTCTCAGTGGGCTTTACATTCCATACAATATGATACAATATGACACCCTGCCCTTACACCCTTAGCTCGGCAAAAACTCCCAGTAAAAACCCTTTACCGGGAATAAGAAAAAATTTAAGAAATCTCAGGGAGAGTCGACAGAGTAAGCGATCCCTCTCCCAGGACGGACATACTGCAATAGATGTCATAAGTAGAGAAAATCACGAAGGAATTTGATCATTGACCAGGTGATTACATGGTAATACTAAGTAAAGTGTGAATAGTGTGGATGCAGGAAGACTTCAGATGCTGCCAGAGGATCCACACCGTCTCATCTCCACCAGGGAAAACTATGGTTTCCAGTGCCGGGATTACATCCCAAGTCTCCAGGTGGCGTCCTTAACCACTGAAACATCTTTCGCGTTGATGGTCCATTCTCAGATGTTACCGGAGGGGGGACCAGATCCACACCGTGTTGTCACGACCAGGGAAAACTGGAAGAGGACAGACAGGCAACCAGTGAGCAAAGCAAAAATTAATTTAAAGATTGAACAAGCAAGCGAGTAGAAAGAGCACTATCCTGATGGACGGTGAATCAGTGCTGATGTGAGGCAGTAGCAGGCGGGGAGCATCCGTTCGTAGGATGGCTGATTCCGCACAGAACTCGGAGTCAGTCGAGTAGCATCATGGAGAGTGCTTGGTAGACAGAGGGAGAGAACCCCCGGGGCATCGCTCAGCCAATCATGGAAGATAGACAGAGGAGAACAAATGTCAGAGAAATGGTATCAGTCATGCATGGTAAGTTTCATTTTACCAAATTGCATTGTGTTTTCTGAGGGAAACTTTAATTTAAAGGCGGGTTGCCAAAAAAGTTTTGTTATAATGTAAGTCAATGGTAGAAATCAAACTTTTTTTATTCAATCTGACATTAAACAAAAAGTAATAATGCACCAAAATCAATTTTCTCACCTATTATTCAGATGGGTAAGCCGGTGATACTAATAATAATCAAAGTAAAATAAAAATTGGGTTATTGAATTTTAGTGTATTTTTCAAAAAAGCGGTTGGTGGTATATGATCAAAACTGGCATCTAAAGGGTTAATTTATAATCATCATTTATTAAACCACAACATAGATTGAACAACAACCCCTTCATGAAGAAAATGAAAAAAAAAATGTTTTTTTTTTTATCTTTCATAATTTTATCACAATTTAAATTTCAAAATACAAATCGTGTACTTTGTTTCAACCAGTTTCCAGAGTCCAGACTGTGTATAAACACTGGATTTTCTTTTCATACACTGAATTCCACAAAAAAAAAGTGTGTAACTAGTTGTAAAACTAGTGGCTGCTTTACATCTACAGTGCCCACAATCTCTACCATTGTGTCTTTGAGCAAGACACTTAACCCCAAACTGCTCCAGGGGCGCTGTACTATGGCTGACCCTGTGCAGGGCTGGACTGGGACAAAAAATCGTCCCTGGCATTTTTGGCCATGGCAGCCCACCATGATTATTTATACAATATGTGGAGGCAGGGGCGTTGCTCCACATTCTGGGCCCCTATACAGGAAGTCCTGATGGGCCCTCTGAGAGGCGGTCTTACAACACAAACATGTAAAAGCTGTTTGTCTAGTCCAAAACGTATGAGAGACTGGTCCCTCTCTGAGCCAGATAACAACACAATGTTTCTATTGATGAATGACCAAATCATTACGCGTACTTGAACACAACCCCTGGTCTAATGACTCTTAATAACCATGCACACACACAGTGTTTCTCACAGGAATTTGGGAGACTGTGTTGTGGACCCTCGACCTTCTAGGGTGGTCCGGGGGAATTTACTTTAACATTTTTTTTCAAATGTTAAAGTAAAATTCATCAATCTGGTGCACTTTGAGGAGAAAACTAAGGCTAAATCAACTGTTTCCTATGTAAGCTATTTAGTACTATTTGCTGGAATAATGTATAGACACAGAATGACCAAATAGCAGAAAGAAGAAATGTACATGTTTAAAAAATCCAGTCAGCTTCGGGAATTTTTTCCCTTCGTTTGTATGTTTTAATGGCCCAATATCGGCCCCTGATCTTCGTAGCCCCGAACAATGTTATTTAAAAAATAACAAAAATGTACTGACGAATGAAAGGCCCATGAAATCTTTTTTTTCCCTAAATAACGTTTTTCTGGGCCTTCAAAGATCAGGGGCCGATATTGAGCCAGTAAAAAAAAATATATATATTTTTTTTTTTGGGTGCAGCCCCCCTCTGCCTTGCCCCCCAAGCCTGTCCGCCGTCCGACGGCCCTGAACGTAACTGACCATCGTCAGATGCTCATAATTACCGAGTAGAAGTTGAATGCATGATAATACAATTCAATGCAGCCTCTGAATGGGCGGCCCTCTGCTGTGTGTGTGATTGGGCCAGGCCCAGCCTAGAACCAATCATAATGAGTAATGGCCTGGGACAAAGTTTTATTTAACTTTCAGGGGAAGTTGACAGCCTGCACGCACAATTATATGTCCATGGCACTCCCGAGAGGGAAGGGCCCTCGGCTGTCTGACTTGGCCGGGCCGGGCCGAGTCACACAGCCGAGGGTCCATAAAATTTTTTTTTAAATTTTTAATTTATTTTTTTGATAAATGGACCCGGCCCGGCCCAAAATGCCTGCCGGCCCACCGGGCATTTGCCCGATACGCCCGATGGCCAGTCCAGCCCTGACCCTGTGTGCGGACCCCCTCTGTAGTGTGGGAACTTGAGAGGGGAGATGAGAAAGATGAATTTTAATGTGGCCTTGTGTTAATTCAACAAAGCAACACAACTTAACCTTGCTTAAAGCCGAAGTACACACACATTACTTAAACAAATTAAAATGTGTACTGTTGCATGTTAACTTACCTTCCGTTTGGTGTGGACTGGGGGAACTCGGTCCGACGCATGTCTGTGTATCCAATAACCAATGTCCAAAGGCATAATTTATTCTCATTTAAGTTTACAATTGTGTTAAAATTACGCATTAATGGTGAGTGAGTGTTCAATTACGTCCCCCAAAAACAATAAGTCCACCTCCAAAAAATTCAAAACATATTCTTAGTTTATGCTTAGTGAAGACTTTTCTGTCTCCATTTACCTTTATAGCATTGTCACAGGCAAATTGGCAAAGTTGCTTTAAAACTGTAGTATGTTAAGAAGCAACACTTGCCTGATTACTTTTTTTATTGACTTAACTGTGTCAATGGTTTGTTTTTCTCTGTTTGATTATTGCTCAGGATCAGATTTCTAAGTGTTTACTACTATTGTATAATCTGCTCTGGTTTTATTCATCTCATTTCTGTTTTTCTGAAACACTGCCGCCATCTGCTGGACAAAATGACACGTCACTGCTGGTTGTCTTCTCCATTCAAAAACAACTTGATGTGATATGATAACTAATTAATTCACAGCTTAAAATAATAAGAAATTATTAACAAAGTAAACAATGACAAAATATAAAAAATATGCAGAGAAACTCAGTGGGAACACTGCTGTGTACTGCAGTGTTTTAATTTTTTATTATCTTAACACAAGGGCTCAGTAAACACTCTCTCTTACTTAGAGAACAAACAGGTTTTACATTGTCAGTGATCACACTCCTTAACTTATTATTTCTTATATTGAAAAGTTGCTTGACCATGCCATATTTGACGTAGATGTTCAAACAATAACAACAAAATCATCCTTCGCTTATTTCCAAAAGTATTGCTGTTTCTACCAGATGCTAAAAATCACATTTAACATATAATGCTACATATTCATTCTAATTCTGTCCAAAATATATATTTTATGTCTATCAATTTGTTTGTATAAAGATGTTTCTATGTCAGTTTTCTTTGAGTCTTAAATTACTGATGCAAAGAGTAAATCTGTATGTAAATAGTTGTCCTACAACAATAACCAAACAGGATAAAACAGAATCAAATCAGTATTTTAAATCTTTAATCTTTAGTTATTTATTAAGAAAATCTAATTGAGATCAAAAGACTTAAATGAAACATCAGTTCTAATGTTGGTCTGTGTTTCTGTATCACCTTGAATTTTTTTATAATACTGTATGTTTTAGTAAAAAAAAACTTGCTGATAATTCAGTGAAGACTCAATATGTTGTGGAAACTGAAATGTAATTGTGTCTAGTGCAGGTAATAAAATACCAGACGAGACAATATTCTGATTCTCAGTAGATCTTTATTGATTGTAAACAAAAGCCTTCATCAGTGATACACAGACATGCAGATATGACTGGGGAAAAGCAGTCTCCCCTTTGTGGTTATAGTACTTAGAATTAACACATTAACTATAGACAACACAGGCTGTAAATGTTTCCACTCAAGGTGTTGTATGATCTTGCATCACATGGTCCCACACCTCGTTTCCTACAACACCTCACCTGTGCTGTAACACACACAGGAGGAGGATTCAACCCACTCCAGGCCAAACTCCTTTACAATGAGTTTACATGTATTTAGTTTCCCAACAACAAAAACATTTTCTTATGAAGGTATGATCATGTTAAATATACACATAGCAGTTTTTAACTTTGTGTATCATGTATCAAGCGTAGCATTAAGGCATTCAGATATTTCAACAGCAGATTTGTTCCCTGATTAATTGATAGGGTAAATCAACGTCACCCACAGAAAAATGACCCAAATCCCTCTCGTCTCATCTGCTGTGAATTGACATGAAAAGACACAAAACAAACAAAAGCCAAAACCTCTAGATTACAACAGAAAAAAACAGATATTGTCCTATATAAGCAGTACTTCATACATTGAATCAAATTAGAATAATTAAATTATAATTATATTATACCAAATAGTAAAAACTGTGTATTTGGCAAAATGCATTAACTTATGGTTACTACATCAAAATATTACAAATAAATTCGGAAAAAGAAATCACATTTTTAACACACTTTAAGATATCTATTAATTTTAGCAAAACACAGATGGGTTATTGACAATGATTTCTATTCTTAAGTTACTCAGAATATACAGTTTAATTACTTAAATGTTCATCAGTGTAGATCTTACAACTGTTCACAAGATTCCCATGTAAAACATTCAAACATCACTTACTATTTGATCAAAGAAAAATCGCAAATATAAAACAGATTATTGTAACATTAATTTAAGTAAATCCGCAAAGTACAAAGTTAAAACTCTAACAAAAACAACATAAATGTAAATTAATCAAATTTGATCTAAATCAGTGTGAACAAATCATGATTAATGTTCTCAACTACAGCTTACTTATCCCTCATAGCCCATTTACTCCTGTCTTGTCTGCTCACCATGAAGTAGTTCACCAAGTTCACCTACATTGCTTTTCCACCTTCTGCTCATTTACCATACTTATACCGCATTCCTGCTCTGGTTCCTTCATCCATTCCACTTCTCATCTCTTCCAATTTCTGGACCTTCTCTGTGTCTCCTTTCTCCGTCATCTTCTTAATCAGGAAGTCCAGGTGGACGAGAGTGGACAGTGAATGATCATTCAGGGCGATTTCCTCCAGTCTGAGAACATGCGCAAAGGACTCATCCAGCCACCGATCTTTGTCTTCCTGAACTTGTTCCATTATTGTTTTAAGACCTTTCAAAATGTCTTCTTTGTTTGCTTCACCCTTTGAATATTGCTCTATTACGTCATATAGGGTTTTCGTAACTTTCCTCGTCTTGGTCACATAGATCCAGTTTTCTTTCACATGATCTGACACGGGACACTTCCCGGTACATGAAGTGCAGTGGCCTCTTTTCATGACCGTACAATCCGCTGCTGTCAAGGCCATTGTGCATCCAGGAAAGTGACAGTTCTCCTCGCACTTCTTGCAGCAAACAGCTAGTTCAAAGTCATACCCCAATCTCTTGCTATTTATTTGTTGTGTATTTATTGGTTCTTTCTCTTTGTAGGGCTCATCAACTTCTATCATGAAGGTTTTACGGTCATTCATCTCTTGTTCATGTTTCTTCAGACCTTCCTGAGTCTGCTGGATTTCTCTCTGTTAGTGTTCAATCAGCTCAACTCTCTCATGCAGGTTTTGGATGCATGCCTTCAGTTCGACGCGTGTATTCAACACGTCAACAGTTGTTTTCAGCTTCTGAGGTGAAGTTTCTTTCAGGAACTCAGTGAGTTCACACATTTGTTTCTCTGTTATGCTCCAGGCATGTTTTAAACCATCCATGTTCTTCTTTGTTATCTGTGTGCTCTGGCAGTTATCGAACAGGAAATGAAGAGGCTCATCTTCTTCACCTCTGGCTATTTTAATCTTTGCATCTTTCAGAGCTTGCAGAGCATTTCCAGGTGTCACTCCAGTCGAGTGTGTGATGAGGGCAACAATGTTCTTCTCCATGTCGTTTCCAAACAGAGAGACCACTGAATCAAAGATGTACCTCAGTCGGTCACTCAGTCGATTCTCACTTGCTTTCAGCACTAGACCCACCACATTCATCTCATGAATTCCATTTTCTGAGCGGAACAAGTCAAATAATCTTTCACTGACCATCTCATCTTTTTCATTGCCTCTGGTGTCTCCGAATCCAGGAGTATCTATGATGGTCAGAGAGTACGGCAGAGCTTTATCTTCAAAGCCAAAGATCTCGTACACGATCACATCTGATGTCTGAGTATCTGACTGACTTCTCTTCTCGTCTTCTACGATCTGAAACCAGACATCGTCCTCCCATTTCACTCCCATGGCGTAGTTGACCAGAGTGTTGATCAGAGCAGATTTTCCTGTTCCCGTTTCACCCACAAGCAAGATGGTTTTATTTATTGTATTTGGATTTTTTTTACCAAGAGTCATTCTTTTCAGAGTTCCAATCTGCTCTTCATTTGGTTTCAGCTGGTAGAGAGTAGGAGATCCTGACTGGATCAGATCTTTGGAGGAAATGTGATCAAATTTCCTAAAGAAAAAGCAGATAATTTACACATTTAAATGTAATGTATAGATTTCATGTCAAATAAATATAAAAAAAATACGAAAGAATCAATAAAAAGGACAGATTTTTCAACGGTGAAAACTGAAACATTTGAAATCGATGGAAAGACAAGTTAGGGCGCACTTAATAGTATGGTCGTTTAGGCACACTATGCAATATTTCAATGAAAAAATAAATTCACACAAAACTAATCCCTCTCAATGATCACTAATGCTAGAATATGTCATTAAGGCATTAAAATCAACAAAACCACAAGGGTTCCCATATTTTTGCACAGCCAGTTTTTCACATTTCATTTTATTTCATACAACCAAATACTGCTTTTCAAAAAATCTTTGTTTGGAAAACATCCCAGTACTTAGCTGTTCCTGGTAAATTAAAGACATACCACTTTTATATTTTTTTTGTGAAAGCAGAGTCAATTATAATGCCGGCTGAGAGGGGTTCCCAAACTTTTTCATATGACTGTATCTCCTAAGTGGATAAAGGAATTTTCTTCAAGGGAGACTATTATGGGGCATACCTGAGTCTACTCTATATATGAAATATGGCCAAGAAATTTAAATTTGGGTGGGACTTATTAAGAAAAATGCGTTTTTAATTTTTTTTTCCTGTTTTTGCCAAGTGTTTTGGCGGGAAACAATTATTCAGTGGAGCGGCTGACAATCAGTTTTTGCTCATAACTCCCCAACCAAAAACTTGACATCCACTTGTTCAGTAAATTGAGCTGCATCTTTCTACCAGAGCCAGTTTAGAAAACTCCTACATAAGGGGGCGCCAAATGCACAAAAAGTTGATATCTTGTAACAACATCATAGAAAACCCGTTTGGGGGCTATAACTCCCACACCGCCCATTTGCGCAAGTAGGGCTGGGCGATATGACGATATCATATCGTGGACGATATGAAAGTGTCTACCGGGAGAGATTTGGCCATACCGTTTATATCGCGGAGAAAAAAAGTTCATGTGGCGGGAGCATAGATAGAGCGGGAGGCAGCTGTCCCTCCGAGTCCCTATAGTTGCACTGCAGTTACACCGCCGCGCCACACGGGGGCTCTGCAGCAGAGTTCTGGGCTGCAATACAGCTTCTCTACCTGCAACAGAAGAAGCCTCATCTGTTGCTCTAGCTGTCTAGCTCCGGTGTGCCATGACTACAATTAACAAACCAACTCCGTGTCACGGTGGCAGAGCAGCTGGTATTAACGGTCAAACATGTCATCGGGCAAAGGAAACTTGCTTGCTGCTTCAGCGTGCTGTTGCCGTGACGCAGAGTTGGCTTGTTTTAAGCCGCAAACTACATGGGTTAGCTCTCGTGAGTTAGCTGGCTAATAATGACATCTTTAGCCTAAGCTGTTATTGTTGGAGACAGCCAGCAAGGTTTTATGTAACTTGACTTGTAACATGTCAAACTTGAAAATATTATTTGTGTTGAAGCTGGAGTTAAAGTATTACCAGACATTTGCTCATTAGTTAATTTTGACAGCTTTTTAAAATGAAGATGAGCAAATACTGCAGGAAAATTCAAGTCTTTCATTATTTTGATATAGGCTACTTACTATCAATCGGAAAATGTAGGCTCTTTGGTTGATGCTGTCATTTTTATTTTGCGCTGACTGACTAAAGCCAGACTGGTGTGGTATTTTGCACCAGTTTTTCTTTTGTATGGAAATTTAAGTTCCAAGCAAAATATGAAAATAATATATAATAAAATAATCTAATGTGATTAAAGTTCAGTACGGTTATTGTAATTCATTGAATTTTAAGGAAAAATACTATATCGTGATATATATCCATATCGTGATATAATATTACCTATATTGTGATATAAGATTTGGTCCATATCGCCCAGCCCTATGCGCAAGTATAGATTTTTCGCAAAATCACTTTGAAAAAAAAAAATGTGCAACTCAAAAACTGATTTTTCTTTTGGGCTCCCACAGTTTTTGCACAGAACATCTACAGATGCGCACATGATTGACATTGTTTATTCACGATTATTATAGACAATTATTAATCGATTTAAGGGTTAGGGTTACATCATGCATTTATTTAACTTTTAACACCATGACTTCACCTTTAAATATATCCTTATTGAACTTAAAACAAGGAAAATGCAAATAAGTAAAACATATTTTTAATAATTGAACAAAATAAGTATGTGAAAATAAAAACATGTCAGCATTCGGTCGTGATAAAAGAGATGCAAAAAAATGTGTTCGGAAATTCTGCAACAGTTTTTTAAGATTTGACTACATGTGACTTTTTCTCACATATTGTAGAAAAATTTGGTTTATCAGCGTTGGTACCTTAATGCATTTCAACAATAAAACAATAAACAATGAAATACTCACGAGCAGGCCATGGTCAGAGCTTCACAGGAGCTGGAGGATGGGTTCCTTGTTAGTTCTCTGGATGAAGGAAAAACAAGTCACTGAGCTCCTGTCAGCTGTAACATTATGAGTTATTATTATTAGGTTCTGTATCATAACTGAAGTGATTAAAGGGTGAAAGAACTCCGACTATGCTGATTAAAATCAACCTACATGTTACCACCCACAAATTATCATCGTGGCATTCCATCGATGTAAACATACTCATTTAACTATAAAGGGGGGACTTGCAGATAAACAAACCACCACACTTCTAGGGGGGCATAAGTAATCATTGACAGGGATTATTACACTGAGACTCTATACTTTGTTTTAGTTAGGTCATTTTTACCTAGTAAACTGTAAAATTCATCTGGTCATGAATGAAAAAATTTAATGAATATAAGTTTGTATGTTACAAAATCCTTCTATCTATGTAATGTAGGGAGATAGTTTCTTGATAGTAAAGCATCTGAAAAGAGTTAGGCATGTTTATCAATCCAAATTAAAAGTCAATTAAAGTGGGGGCGCCTTTAGCTCAGTTGGTAAGGACCCGGGTTCGATTCCAGCCCGCGGTCATTCTCTGCATGTCACTCCCCTCTCTGCCCCATTTCACCTCTGTCTCTACACTATCAACAAAGCATAAAAATGCCAAAAAAAAATTAAAAATGCTAAATTTCCAATAATAGTAAAAAAAAATTGTAAAAGCTTATTGAGAAACCCAACTTTGGTATTGCATTGATTTCAACTATTTTCTACCAGGTTTCCAAAGGCTTTAAATACATTTTCCTCATGCATTTATATCAAATATTTTTTCCTTGTGTTGACATTTTAAAGTATTTCTTCAAAGAGTTCTTACCTTTGTTGTTGGCTTCACGATGATCCGGGGCACTGAGACAGAGAGATGCTGCAGGAGTTTTTATATCAGTGGAGAGGAGGGTGGACGCTCCGGTCACATGATTTCACAGAAACAGTTTCAGAGACAGACACAGGTGAGGCTCACCACAGTGTGGACTGTTTCTCTGTGCTGTATTGTAAATTAATAATTGTTAAATATTGTCATAATGTGAATGAATGATGTTTAAAATGTGGTTATATAAGAACATATTAAATCCATGCAAAGTGATGATTGGTATAAACATACATGCCTTAGAGCTCCTGCATTTTCCCTCAGGGCATAAATGAATACATATTTTATGCTATTGAATAGAATCTCCTCCCTCCCTTCACACCCTGTTTAACTGGTGGTTTGAAGTCACACCATTTCTCTGAAATCACCTGCCGATACCTTTAAACTAGGTCACCCTTTAATTTACATAATCTGGTATCGGGAGTTTTCACACCTAAAACTCTTCACCAAGGTCGGATACAAGGTTCATTGTTTTATCCACTGTGTAGATTTGATCTGATAGGTTTGGTTTCACATTAGAGTCCTGCGAGCCCACTAAAGACCTTACCATGGGCTCATGGTGTAATGGTTAGAGCGTCTCCATAGAGGCTCAGGCCTCGCAGCAGACCCCGGTTTGAATCCGACTTGGGTCAGTTCTTCATGTCTTCCCTTCTTTAACCCATTTCAACTCTCTCTCTCCAAATCTCTCTAATAAAATGAAAAATGCTAAAAACTAATATTTAAAAAAAAAATAGTCAGCTGCCTTTCTGTATTGGACATCCATTGGTTTTAATTTTTGCAAACTCACTTGCCTTAGGGCTCCTGCATTTTCCCTGAGGGCATCAATGAATGCATATTTTATGCGGTTGAATAGAATCTCCTCCCTCCCTTCACACCCTGTTTAACTGGTGGTTTGAAGTCACACCATTTCTCTGAAATCACCTGCCGATACCTTTAAACCAGGTCACCCTTTAAAACTTTAGACTGATTGAGTTTTCACACCTAAAACTGCACCAAGGTTAGAACCAAGGTTAATTTTTTTATCCACTGTGTAGATTTGATCTGATAGGTTTGGTTTCACATTAGAGTCCTGCGAGCCCACTAAAGACCTAACCATGGGCTCATGGTGTAGTGGTTTGATCGTCCCCTTAGTGGCTCATTCCTCGCAGCAGACCCAGGTTATAATCCAACTCGGGTCAGTTCTCTGTATGTCTTCCCTTATTCACGCCATTTCTACTATGTGTCTCTAAATCTGTCTAATAAAATGAAAAATGCAAAAAACTAATATTAATAAAAAAAAAAGAAGAAAACAAAATATGCGGGCTGCGTCTCTGTATTGGACATCCATTGGTTTGTAGATGGGCCTGTGTCTGACCTCCTAAATCTTGCAGTGTCTTCAAAAGCACCTCTTTAACAGTTATGTTTCCTTTGGTTGGAGTAAAGAAAGGACTGTTACGGTTGGGTCTGGAGGACACAGGCGCAGAGACAGTGTAAGTAAAAGAAGATTTATTTCAGGAGAAAACCAGCAGGGTGTTAGGACCGTGATCCGGGGAGGGAAGCTGGCTGGCATGGGGGTCCAGGGAGAGAGCAACGGGGCAAGTCCAGGGGGCTGAGTGGAAGCAGGCTGGAGCGGGCAGGCAGGAGGGGTCCGAGGAGTAGTGCTGGAGAGCTAGGGCTGAAGCTGGTGGCTGGAGTCAGGCCGGGAGAACTGTGGCACAGAAACAAGGATTACCCAGGAAAACGTGCAACAGAGCATGGCTGAAAACAGGTGAGCGAGAGGGTGAACTGACTGTGTGAGAACAGAAGCTACAATCTGGCAGTGTCTGGAAGGTAGGCCCGGGTATAAGTAGCGCAGTTGATGAGGATTGAAGGCAGCTGTGAATGTTGTTGATTGACTCCAGCACACCTGGCTCCACCCCTGCAATTAGCTCAGCACACAGAAACAGGTGAAAAGGGAAAACACATCTAAGGCCAAGGAGCCCAAACGGGATCATGACAGTACCCCCCCCTCAATGAGAGCCTCCAGGCGAGCCACCGGGCTTCCCTGGGTTGTCCCGGTGGAACTCCTTAATAAGGGAGGGATCGAGGATGAGCTGGCGAGATATCCAGCTCCTCTCCTCAGGACCATAACCCTCCCAGTCCACCAAGTACTGAAAGCCCCGACCACGGCGGCGAATATCCAGGATCCGCCGGACTGTGTAGGCGGGGTGATCATCAATCATGCGGGGAGGTGGAGGGGGTGTAGCTGGAGGGCACAGAGGGCTGGTGGAGACAGGCTTAAGCTGGGAAACGTGGAATGTGGGGTGAATCTTCATAGATAATGGCAGTTTTAATTTGACAGCGGATGGGTTGATAACAGTTTCGATTTCAAAAGGACCAATGTAACGTGGGGACAGCTTCTTAGACTCAGTGTTGAGTGGGATGTTTTTAGAAGAGAGCCAAACCTTCTGACCTGGTGTGAACTGTGGTGCTGGAACCCGGTGTCTGTCTGCCATGCGCCGATTGCGCTCGGTGGAACGGAGCAGGGCAGCGCGAGCGTCCCTCCAGACCTTACGACAGCGTCGAAGGTGGGCCCGGACAGATGGCACCGCGATGTCGCCCTCCTGTGCTGGGAACAGAGGGGGTTGATATCCAAGGGAACATTCGAATGGGGACATACCAGTAGCTGCACTTGTCAGGGAGTTGTGGGCGTATTCAACCCATGGCAGGTGAGTGCTCCAGGAAGACTGGTTCCGAGTAGTAACGCAGCGCAGCTTCGAGGTCCTGATTGGCCCGCTCCGTCTGCCCGTTCGTCTGGGGGTGGTAGCCTGAGGAGAGACTGACAGAGGATCCTAACTCACGACAGAAAGCCCTCCATACCTGGGACACGAATTGTGGACCCCGATCGGAGACCACGTCAGCAGGAATCCCGTGGAGGCGGACCACATGCTGAACCAGGAGATCAGCAGTCTCAGACGCTGTAGGAAGCTTGGGCAGAGGCACAAAATGGACAGCCTTGGAAAATCTATCAACAATGGTGAGTATGGTAGAATTACCTTCGGACAGCGGGAGACCAGTGACGAAGTCGAGACCAATGTGACTCCAGGGGCGCCCAGGCACCGGGAGGGGACGGAGCAAACCTGAGGAGGGTTGATGCGAGGACTTACTGCGTGCGCAGACAGTGCAGGCAAGCACGAAGGCACGGGTGTCAGCCTCGATGGTGGGCCACCAGAAGTGTCGCTTGGCCAGGGACAGGCTGCGGTTAACACCCGGGTGGCAGGAGAAACGGGAATTATGCACCCACTGGAGGACCTTGGAGCGGACAGCACTTGGCACGAACAGCCGACCCTGCGGCCCGGTTCCCGGATCCGGTTCCTCCCTCAGCGCCTCTCGGATCCGTGCTTCAATCTGCCACCTGACTGCCCCCACCACACAGCCAGGGGAGATGATGGTATCGGGACTGGAGAGACCGTGGTCGACGGCAAACTGTCGGGACAAGGCATCCGGCTTCCCATTCTTGGACCCTGGTCGAAAGGTGAGCTGGAAGTTAAATCGACCAAAGAACAATGCCCAGCGGGCTTGGCGGGAGTTAAGGCGCTTGGCGGACTGGATATAGGACAGGTTCTTGTGATCAGTCCAAACAATAAAAGGGATCTCCACCCCCTCCAACCAGTGCCTCCACTCCTCAAGCGCTAGCTTACCCGCTAGCAGTTCCCTGTTGCCGACGTCGTAGTTGTGCTCTGCGGGAGACAGGCGTCTGGAGAAGAAGGCACAGGGATGAAGCTTCTGGTCCTCCGGGGAGCGTTGAGAGAGGACCGCCCCTACCCCGGAGTCCGAAGCGTCGACCTCGACCACGAACTGTAGAGCCGGGTTGGGATGAATGAGAATGGGGGCTGAAGTGAACCGCCTCTTCAGTTCCACGAACGCCGCCTCAGCCTCAGGGTTCCAAGAGAAGGGGATAGCTGGGGAGGTAAGTCCAGTGAGGGGAGCCGCTACTCGACTGTAATCCCTGACAAACCGTCGGTAGAAGTTGGCAAAGCCCAAAAAGCGCTGGAGCTGCTTCCGGGTCACGGGTTGAGGCCACTGTGCCACCGCCTGTACCTTCTCGGGGTCGGCCCTCACCTGCCCTCGCTCTATGATGTACCCCAGGAAGTCCACGGAGTCCACATGGAACTTGCACTTCTCTGCCTTGACATACAGCTTGTTTTCCAGGAGTCGCTGTAACACCTGCTTCACGTGTTGGACATGTTCCTCCTGTGAGCGAGAGAAAATCAGTATGTCGTCCAAGTACACAAACACCGTGCGATTTAAGAGGTCACGGAGCACATCATTAACCAAAGCTTGGAAGACAGCGGGGGCATTAGTGAGACCAAAAGGCATTACCAAATATTCAAAATGTCCGAGGGGGGTCTTAAATGCAGTCTTCCATTCGTCACCCTTCCGAATGCGGACAAGGTGATAAGCATTGCGGAGATCAAGCTTGCTGAAAACTGTGGCACCGTGGAGGGATTCAAAAGCAGAGTTAATTAAAGGCAGAGGATACTTGTTCTTGATAGTGATATTGTTAAGACCCCTATAGTCTATGCAGGGACGCAGGGAACGATCCTTCTTGGCCACAAAGAAAAACCCAGCCCCGACAGGAGATGACGAAGGTCGGATAATACCTGAAGCAAGGGACTCCTTGATGTATGTCTCCATTGTCTCCCGTTCAGGCCGGGAAAGGTTATACAGACGACTGGATGGCAAAGGAGCACCTGGAAGAAGATCAATAGCACAGTCATAGGGCCGGTGAGGGGGCATAGAGAGAGCACGTTGCTTACTAAATACCTCTCCCATACTGTGATATGCGGCAGGGACTTCAGACAGGTCAGGAGGCTCAAGCTTTAAAGGCACAGTGGCTCCCTCTGCTGGGGAAAGGGCGGACCGCAGGCAAGACGAGAGGCAAAAATCACTCCAACTTAGTACACGACTAGTCGCCCAGTTGATGTGGGGATTGTGTAACCTTAACCAAGGCTGACCCAAAACTAAGGGAGTGTGAGGGGAAGCGATAATGTGAAACTGTATTACCTCATGGTGGTTGCCTGACAGGACAAGGCGAAGAGGCTCTGTGCGATGGGTAACCCGTGCCAGCAGCTTCCCATTAAGTCCCTGGGCATTGAGGGGAGTAGCGAGCGGTCGAGTGGCAATACCTGCTCTGGCAACGAAGTCTGCATCCAGAAAGCTCTCGTCAGCTCCAGAGTCCACCAGAGCGAACAGTGAATGGGTTTGTTGGTTCCAGGAGAGCGTAGCCCGCAGTTGCATGCGAGATTGGGGGAAAGGTTCCGATGTGATCTTGCTCACCAGTATTCCCACCGTTACTGGGGAGCACTCCCCTTTTGGCCGCTGGGGACAGGAGCTCAGGAAGTGACCGGGTTGAGCGCAGTAGATGCAGAGCCCTTCATTTATCCTCCGAAAACGCTCAGCATTGGAAAGTTTGGCTCGGCCCAGCTGCATGGGCTCCTCTGCCGAGGAGGAGGGAAGGACAAAGGAATCAGGGGACTGACTGGAGCTACGACCTGGGGAGTGTCTTATAGGAACTGAGGGAGAACGGGAGGAGAACGGGTCATGAGACCGCCCGGCTCTTTCCCTACGACGCTCTCTAAGGCGATTATCAAGTCTGATAGCTAGGGCCACTAACTCGTCCAAGCTAGCTGATTCGTCCCGAACTGCTAACTCATCCTTAACTGGATCGGCTAGTCCGTTGAGAAATGCCCCCTGCAGCGCCTCATCATTCCACCCCGTCTCTGCCGCTAGCGCTCTGAAGTCTACTGAATACTCAGCTACGCTGTGGGTACCCTGTCGAAGTGTGAGGAGTCGCTTGGTGGCATCCCTGCCGCGCACCGGGTGATCAAACACCTTCTTCATCTCAGCCAAAAATAAAGCAAAAGAAAAACAAACAGCTGACTGACCCTCCCATACTGCTGATGCCCAGGTTAATGCTTTACCCGTGAGTAAACTGATTATATAGGAGATCTTGGCTCTGTCTGTGACATAGGTAGATGGCTGTTGCTCAAACGCTAAGGTGCACTGAATCAGAAAAGGCCTACATGCCCCAAAGTCACCTGAATAGCGCTGCGGCGCCGGGACACGGGGTTCACGGGCTTGGAGAAGCGGCGGAGCCGAGGCAGGACCCTGTTGAAGACGACCGGGGTCGGCAGGAGCTGGGGGAGTGAGGTGTGCCGAGACAACGTTGAGTTGCTGCCCCATAGCAGTAACACAGGTGGAGAGCCCACTTAACGTGGAGGAGACATCTCGGAGAGTCTGCTCGTGTTTCCCTACGAGCACTCCCTGCGCTGCCAATGCCAGGTGAAGGGAGTCCGTCTCTGCTGTGTCCATGTTTAGGGCCAGATTGTACTGTTACGGTTGGGTCTGGAGGACACAGGCGCAGAGACAGTGTAAGTAAAAGAAGATTTATTTCAGGAGAAAACCAGCAGGGTGTTAGGACCGTGATCCGGGGAGGGAAGCTGGCTGGCATGGGGGTCCAGGGAGAGAGCAACGGGGCAAGTCCAGGGGGCTGAGTGGAAGCAGGCTGGAGCGGGCAGGCAGGAGGGGTCCGAGGAGTAGTGCTGGAGAGCTAGGGCTGAAGCTGGTGGCTGGAGTCAGGCCGGGAGAACTGTGGCAGAGAAACAAGGGTTACCCAGGAAAACGTGCAACAGACCATGGCTGAAAACAGGTGAGCGAGAGGGTGAACTGACTGTGTGAGAACAGAAGCTACAATCTGGCAGTGTCTGGAAGGTAGGCCCGGGTATAAGTAGCGCAGTTGATGAGGATTGAAGGCAGCTGTGAATGTTGTTGATTGACTCCAGCACACCTGGCTCCACCCCTGCAATTAGCTCAGCACACAGAAACAGGTGAAAAGGGAAAACACATCTAAGGCCAAGGAGCCCAAACGGGATCATGACAAGGACCCACCTATTAGATAACTACAAGTTGTTAACATAAGCTTCAGCCAGCTTAGCTCAGCCTAGCACAAGCAATATTATATTTCTTTATTATACCTTCAAATGTTGCCACAAAATGTAGTCATGGCCTTTTGACATTGACGTCAATCAGTGCCATTGACGCCGTCTAATGGACAAATAATGTAATTTTTGCAAACTCACTTGCCTTAGAGCTCCTGTATTTTCCCTCAGGGCATCAATGAAGGCATAGTTTATGTGGTTAAATAGAATCTCCTGCCTCCCTTCACACCCTGTTCAACTGGTGGTTTGAAGTCACGCCATTTCTCTGAAATCACCTGCCGATACCTTTAAACTAGGTCACCCTTTAATTTACATAATCTGGTATCTGGAGTCTTCACACCTAAAACTCTTCACCAAGGTCGGATACAAGGTTCATTGTTTTATCCACTGTGTAGATTTGATCTGATAGGTTTGGTTTCACATTAGAGTCCTGCGATCCCACTAAAGACCTTACCATGGGCTCATGGTGTAATGGTTAGAGCGTCCCCCTTAGAGGCTCAGGCCTTGCAGCAGACCCCGGTTTGAATCCGACTTGGGTCAGTTCTCTGCATGTCTTCCCTTCTTTACCCCATTTCTACTCTGTCTCTCCAAATCTGTCTAATAAAATGAAAAATGCTAAAAACTAATATTTAAAAAAAAAACTAGTCAGCTGCCTCTCTGTATTAGACATCCATTGGTTTTATTTTTTGCAAACTCACTTGCCTTAGGGCTCCTACATTTTCCCTGAGGTCATATTTTATGCGGTTGAATAGAATCTCCTCCCTTCCTTCACACCCTGATTAACTGGTTGTTTGAAGTCACACCATTTCTCCGAAATCACCTGACGATACCTTTAAACAAGTCAAGCAATTGAAATAAATAATCTCATTAATTACAGGCTCTGTGATTAATTGGATACCTTTATGACACTTTTATGCCCGTTTATAAACAGCTGTGTAGTCTACCGTTTGTTTTGCTCTCTCTCTCTCTCTCTCTCTCTCTCTCTCTCTCTCTCTCTCTCGTAACTTCTGTCTCCTCCCCTCAGTCAGACCTGAAATAAAATTAGAACTAAGGCCGAATTTTCTACTTAAAACCACAAAAAAACTTGAGTCTGACCTCGCCTAAATCGTGCAGTATCTTCAAAAGTGTAATGGTTAATGGAAAAATAATTTCATTTGTGCAAACTCACTTGCCTTCCTGGCATCAATGAAGGCATATTTTATGCTATTGAATAGAATCTCCTCCCTCCCTTCACACCCTGTTTAACTGGTGGTTTGAAGTCACACCATTTCTCTGAAATCACCTGACGATACCTTTAAACTAGGTCACCCTTTAAAACTTTAGACTGATTGAGTTTTCACACCTAAAACTCTTCACCAAGGTCGGAGCCAAGGTTCATTGTTTTATCCACTGTGTAGATTTGATCTGATAGGTTTGGTTTCACATTGCAGTCCTCCGAGTGTCATGATCCCGCTTGGGCCCCTTGGCCTTGTGTGTGTTTTCCCTTTAACCCTTGTCTTTGTGCTGAGCTAATTGTAGGGTTGGAGCCAGGTGTGCTGGAGTCAATTACCTACATTCACAGCTGCCTTCTATCATCATCAACTGCTCTACATATACCCGGGCCTACCTACCAGATACTGCCAGAGCGTAGCTTCTGTTTCCACACAGTCAGTTCTCTCTCTAGCTCACCTGTTTACAGCTCCACTTTTTCCCGGCTAACCCCTGTTTTCTCTGCCACAGTTCTCGGCATGTCTTCCCTTCTTTAACCCATTTCAACTCTCTCTCTCCAAATCTCTCTAATAAAATGAAAAATGCTAAAAACTAATATTTACAAAAAAACTAGTCGGCTGCCTCTGTATTGGACATCCATTGGTTTTAATTTTTGCAAACTCACTTGCCTTAGAGCTCCTGCATTTTCCCTCAGGGCATCAATGAATACATATTTTATGTGGTTGAATAGAATCTCCTCCCTCCCTTCACACCCTGTTCAACTGGTGGTTTGAAGTCACACCATTTCTCCGAAATCACCTTTAATAAAAAGATAAGAAAAAAAATACATAGAAAATAAAAGCAGACTACATAAATAGATAAAATAGGCTATAAAAGATAGATTAAAACAGTAGGTTGTTTAATCTAAAAGATAAAACAAATAAGTAATGAAAAAATAACTTAATTTTTGCAAACTCACTTGCCTTAGGCCTCCTTTATTTTCCTACATTGTGGGCTATTTGCACTGAATTGCAAATTATGATATTTTAGAAGAAATACACTGAATTACAAGGGTGTAGAGACTGGGTGTGATAAGAGCATTACAATGAGAAAAAATAATGGGACAAAAATAAATCAAGGGACATTTAGGCTAGAACAGATAAAAATGCGATTAATCATGATTAATCGCGAGTTAACTATGACATTGATAGTTAACTCGCGATTAAATATTTTAATTGTTTGACAGCACTACTTTAAACCCTTTTAGTCACATTATTTGGTAAAACTGCACTAAGGTCGGAGCCAAGGCGTTTTATTCATTTTATATAGTGTCCCCCCTAGAGTTTCAGGCCTCGCAGCCAGGTTAAAATATCTTCCCCTCTTTACCCCATTTCTACTCAGTGCCTCCAAGTCTGTATAATAAAATGAAAAATGCCCAAAAAATTATATATTTAAAAAAAAAAATAATACGTGGGCTGCCTCTCTGTATTGGACATCCATTGGTTTGTATATGGGTATGTGTCTGACCTCCTAAATACATTTGTGTGTTTTCTGTCTTGTTACTCAGTACATGAGTTGACATGTTGAATCAATCAAGCCACCTTAGCAATAGCATATGATAATTGACCATGTTTTGTTGTGTGTATCGTTTCTCTCCTATGACATAGAACAACGCCCCTTAACTGTGGTATAATGAGCACATTCCACAGCCTGTCGTGAGCTATTGCTTAAGTAGAGCCCTTAACCGGCTGTACGTTAGGTCTGTTTGGTGTGGAGTGGGAGAACTCAGTCCTATGCGTGTTTTTGTATCCAATAACCAATGTCCAATACAGCCAATCTTTTGAGTGCTGTGAGCCATTCATTGTTGTTGTGGTGCATGCTCACTGTAGCACAAACAGACACACTCACCAAATTACATATTCCAATTAGTTTCTATTGTAAGGTAATTTCATTCAATTTCAATCAGTTTCGTTGCAGAGCAAATAATGTGATTGAAGCTGATATGGTACAAAACTGTTTGCTTTCCCCAATTACACACACCTGGGTGCCATGTGATTACCCATATGTTTCCCTTGAGCCAATGGTCCACCCAGTGGTCAAACACAAAACTGCATGTCACCAAATAAAACAAAAACAAAAGAGGCATAATGGCCCTCATTTATCAATCTTGCGTAGACCAGAAAAATGGGTGTACGTACATTTCCACGCAAATCTCGGCATTTATCAATATGGACGTGAGCGTAGAGTACGCTCAAATCCCACGCCAGCTCTCAGCTCGTGTACGCAAATTTTAAAACAGCTTGGACTCGCAGTGCAGGCTGTGCCGGGTAGCCGATGACTTTGTTGGACAATTATTAGAAGATAATACAAATGCAGTGCAAATAAGACTGAAATAAAGATATGAATCACTTAAAAATGTGCAGCTTATGGTGTGAAACTGAGTAGGAGAGCTGATTCAATAGTGCGCACACCGGCCACTTAGGAGGGCTGCGTGGGACTGCGTAAGGGCAGTTGTCTTGGAGCAGGGACACTGAGGCACGGGGGCTGCATTCATTCCAAATGTTAGCCTAAGTATTAAATATGTAGTAGGCCTACACTGCTCTTTATGATAAAAAATACACGGCACAACATTCAGCTTAACATTGTATTTATTTGACGCACTTTTTAGATGTTAGTTCCTCTTTTAATGTGTTATTGATCACTTAAGCGAGCGATTTATTTCCACCGTTAACCGGCACGTTTTTCCTATCTGCTGGTGGAGCAGGACGGTGGGCGCTCTCACAGCCGATCGCTGCCGGGTCGGCTTGTGCAGCTGACGGCCGGGCTGACCACTCATGCCAAGCGCATGCTGTCATACAGTAAAACGCTAAATGTGTTATTTTTAGTTTTTAAAACCATTTTGAGTAGTGCTATCTAAAAGGGCCAATACATTCTAATCATTCAAATCTCTGCAGACGTGTATTTATTTTATGGGGACCATTACCGGACAGTTGGTGCGTCTTTTTCTCCACTTATATTATGCCCGCAGTCCCGCACCCCCAGTTGGTTGCATTTCAGAACAGCAACACGCTTTTTTTAGTGGCGACACCAACGCTGTCAACACCAACGCTGTTGACCGCAGCAGTTATTTCCTTCCTAACTGCTGCCTTCTGTCGTTCTTTGATGCTGCTTGTAGGCTAATGCTCCGAAATGAAACTCTTTTCAATTCAATTTCTACTTCAGGGAAGTGCCGTATTGCGCATATACATGTCGTAAAACCTCTGGGCGAGGCCTCTAAACTGAGAAAATATAGGGGCGTGATACGCTCGTTTTCATCCACCGAATTTATCAATAATGGCCTGGCGTACGCTGAGATTGGCGAGATACGCCTGTTTGATAAATCCCACGCGATACCTGCCGTAGGGAGGTATTTGCGCCAGAATCTGAACCAGTTTCCACGCAAAATTGATAAATGAGGGCCAATGTCTCCAGCACTAAAATGTCCATAAAATACATAGAATTCAAATGAGAAGATATCAACTTGCATTATTATTAACTTGCTTCAAGTCAAGGTACATACACAATATTTAAGCATTGAAACAAGTAAAAAAAAAAATGCAAACACCAACTGCACATTATACTTCTGTGTGAAAAATACAAAATAATACTACATGACATATAATGAAATAAATGTACTTATGATGTTAATTAAATACATAATAGTAATAATACCTGAAAGCTGAAGACACACACCACCATCATACTGATATAGACATTTTAAAATGTTATCCATCCTGCATGGTTTGTTTAGCACTGGGTCATGTATTCTTGCCCCAGCTCCCCTTTGGTATTTTGCCCCTTCATGGCCGGACTGATGACGATCTTGAAAAGGAGAACATCTCTGCTGAAGGTAATGTTAAATCTGCATTAATTCGTAGCTACATTTTTGCCCCGCTACTTTGTAACTTTGTGTATGAAGCTACAACGTTATTGAAGTAGCTTTGCAGTAATGTCTGTTAATACTATTATTGATAAGCTAGCAGCGCAAAGAAGCTACAATATTTTGGTTTATGGTAATCAACGTCTTCACCTGTAAACTGCTACTTAATCCACCGAACTGATGCAGTTAGTTTAGTCAGTAAATTTAACTATTTCCTAATGCTAAAATTACTTGAAAAACACTTGACGTACAAGTATTAAAGAGCATAACTTCAAGTTATACATTTGAGCTAGATAACAGTGTATGCTCGTACAATATTGACCAACATTAGTTTTAAGTGTATGTTGTTGTGACCTATTTATGACCGGTTGGCAGCGAGGGACAACACTGCGCCCATTACATGTGGTTCTATCGCTGACCTATCCCACTGTGCTACAGGATGTTGCTATCTATCAAAATAATGTTATTCGATATTGAGAAATAAGATAACCTGGTTCTTTTGTTTGCCATTGCAGGAACTAATGGACGGCCTTCTCTGCTGGATACTGTTGAGTTGGAGCCTTGAGTCTCTAAGGTCAAGGTAAGCTGATGACTGGGGTCCACTGTTGTTATGGCCACTTAATATTTTGTTACATTGTGCCATTATCTCACATTGTGTTGTTAACAAAGTTGTTATCAATTTAAGAGCAGAAAGATTAATAATATCTTGTTTGAAACACTTTACATTCTCTTGTTGAAAGGTATTTTAGAGGATTGTGTTGTAACATGATTTCAGATAAATTGTTACTTCATGCCAACAGTTAAACTGTGTGTGAAAGGAGGGAGAGAGGGAGGGAGGGAGAGAGGGAGGGAGGGAGAGAGGGAGGGAGGGAGGTAGGGAGGGAGGGAGAGAGTTTATCTATCAGCCAAGATACGCTTAACTGATGGGGAAATTTAGGAACTTTAATTCAGTCATGTTCAATCAATAATGAGTCGTCATTAAAGGTGCTACAAAGAACTTTTAAATATTTCTGAAACAGTCTAATGTTTCCTCTGGTGATCATAAATTACATGTAACAGCAAACCAGACCATCAGTGCAAAGAATGCTATTTTTATATAGATTTTCTTAATGCCTTTGTCATGGGTATGCTCAACCAGGACAGGAACAACAGCTTGCGTGGTAAAAACACCACTGCTTTTGTCCAAAGGGGGCGCTAGAATGAACACAAGCTGAAAGTTCCTTGCAGCATCTTTTAAGATGGATTAATTTTTTCTGATAAAGTCAATAAGTTACTTTTATTAATGTTCAATACAGAGGAAACGGTCCACACTGTGGACGAAAGTGTGTAGGGCGGTCGTCCACTGGGTTACAGGGTCTGTGGTGAAGTGTGTAGGGCGGTCGTCCACTGGGTTACAGGGTCGGTGGTTCGATCCCCCGTCTCCCCGCCACATGTCCAAGTGTCCCTGAGCAAAGAGACACTGAACCCTAAATGTCTTCTGATAGTTAGCTTGCACCCTGCGTGGTAGCTGCTGCTGCTATCGCTGTATGAATGTGTGTGTGAATGGGTGAATGTGTACAAAACAATGTAAAGCGCTTTGGGTCTGTGAAAAACCAGGGAAAAGAGCTTTATAAGTGGAGTCCATTTACCATTTTACCATATAAAAACTACTCCCAGAACTTTCTCACTCCAAACACCATTTCAGATAAAACACCATTTCAGATAAAACTGTGTGTGAAGGGAGTTCTCTTTTATCAGCAGAGATAAGCTTTTTGGATCCCATAAGGGGAAAATTCGGGAACTGTTATCGAGCCATACTTAATCAATCATGAGTCAATACAGACGAGACAGTCCACACTGAAAGCTCACCTGTGTTTACCTCTGAACCTCTTACTGTGAAAACGTGTGACCACAGACTCCCACACACACACACACACACACACACACACACACACACACACACACACACACACACACACACCTCCACTTATATAAAAACTACTCCCTGATCCTTCTCACTCCACTGCATTCCAGAGCATCGTGAAGCCAACAACAAAGGTAAGAGCTCTTTGAAGTGGTATTTAGAAATGCTATAATATAAATTGATAGAAATCTATGAGGAAATGTATTTTAACAGAATAATAACTAAACAAACAAACTTACATTAATTTGTACAAAAAAATATAAAATTAACAATGGGATATGAAATTATAACTGAATATACATTTTGTAGTTTCACAAATGAACTACAGAAAATGGCTAAAATGGAATTAAACATTTAATATACTGTATATGTGTTGTGCTTTTTGAATACATCATATTGAAAATGAAAATAAAGTTATATAATATTCCATATTGCCACACCTAGTAAATATGAATGTTATTGAACTACCAGCAAGCTACTGCAAAATTAAGTTAAACTTCTAGTTTCATTATGATAAAGTGGAACTAATAATTGAAGTCTTTGCCTGTTGCTGTGTTTCAGGGCGTTATGTGGAGGCTGATTGTGTGTGTCAGTCTGCTCTGCTGCAGCTCTGAGGCCCAAGTGACCTGCAGGGATGAAAACGGTGCTGCAGTGGACTGGTGAGTTTCTTTCATATCCTTTATCACATGTTTCCATTAAAGTTAAAGCTTTATAGAAGTGCAATGAAAAATTACTATATGATGAGCACAGACGCACAGAGAAGAGTTTGTTACACTTTGGGCGGTGGTCCACTGGGTTACAGGGTCGGTGGTTCGATCCCCCGTCTCCCCGCCACATGTCCAAGTGTCCCTGGGCAAAGAGACACTGAACCCCAAATGTCTCCTGATAGTTAGCTTGCACCCTGCGTGGTAGCTGCTGCTGCTATCGGTGTATGAATGGGTGAATGTGTACAAAACAATGTAAAGCGCTTTGAGTCTGTTTACCATATGAGACCAGTGATTTATAGAGTCTGTATTGTTTCTGCTGACTGACGTTTCTCTCCTCTGCTCGTTATCAGGTTCATCATGTACAAGTTTCCCAATATTAAAGACAAGTTCACCGGGTTGGAATATCTTTACATAGATTCGACTGGAGCGCCTGTGACCAAAAATGTCAAGCCCATCAACCACCAGGCAGGCGTCCTGGCAAACACCCTCGCCCCCATGTTTAGACCAATCAAACAAATGGTGAGAATGAAAAATGTTTTAACATGTTTCTGACATTTACTATATCTTGTATTCTGTTATTCTATTAAAGTCTC
Organism: Hyperoplus immaculatus; assembly: GCA_949357725.1. NCBI lineage: Eukaryota > Metazoa > Chordata > Actinopteri > Uranoscopiformes > Ammodytidae > Hyperoplus > Hyperoplus immaculatus. The sequence continues at coordinate 220,402 of CASHTC010000829.1, read as the reverse complement.
TACGAGAAACTTTTAAATATTTCTGAAACAGTCTCATTTTGCCTCTGATGATCATGAATTACATATAACAGCAAACGAGACCGTCAGTGCAAAGAATGCTATTTTTTTATAGTTTTTCTTAATGCCTTTGTCATGGGTATACGCTCACCCAGGAACAACAGCTGGCGTGGTAAAAACACTACCGCTTTAGTCCAAAGGGGGCGCTAGAATTAACACACACTGTAAGTTCCTTGGAGCACCTTTTAAATTCAAATCTCACAACAAACAAACGAACATTAAATTATGAACGAGCTAATCGAGCTAACGAGCTAATCGCTACCGCTTTTGTCCTAGAATTAACAAAAGCTGAAAATTCCGTTGAGCACCTTTTAAACTTTACAAGAGAGGAAACCATGACTTCTGCAAAATGAGAGAATAATGTTTCTGACACTTTCGTCTGCTTCATTTATAGCCAGACGACTTTGCATTCATCAGCTACAGCGATCAACCTCCGGGAGCTCAGGCCAACAGCGACTGGTTTGGCCACAGTAAAGGTGAGCAGAGAAACCTGTTATTGCTGCGTCCCAAATCTCAAACTCTTTCTTTTTACTATTCATTTTTACATGAATACATTTGTCCTAAAAAAAAACACACACATCTGTCTGTCTGTCTGTCTGTCTGTCTGTCTGTCTTCTGTGTGTGTGTCTGTCTGTCTGTCTGTATGTCTTCCTGTCTGTCTGTCTGTCTCTCTGTCTGTCTGTCTTCCTGTCTCCCTGTCTCTCTGTCCATCCGTCTGTCTGTCTGTCTGTCCGTCTGTCCGTGTCCTCAGGAGTCGTGATGATGGACAGGACCACTGGAGTCTGGCTCGTACACAGCACACCACAGTTCCCTTTCAGAAGAGAAGCAAATAACTTCTATCCGCAAAGTGGAATCTCAAACGCTCAGACGTTTCTCTGTGTTACATTTGACTACAACCAGTTCCCAACAATAGGTAATATTCTCATATAAATCTTCATATAAACGTCTATGTGGCTGATCTCAATATTATTTTTTATTATAATATATTAATATATTATATTATTATAATTATTGATTATCTATTGTTGTGTTTTTTAATATTTCAAGGTGCCCATCTGCAAAGCATCAGAGCGTACCCGTTTGACTATGACGTCCCGTTTGGCTTTCATCAGGACCTTCCATATTTGATGACGATAATTAACTGGAGACAAAATCCCCCTCCGAATGATCCGATTAATTATCAGTATCTGCAATCAAATGCTGGACATTGGTTTTACATCTTTGCTAAAAATCAGTCACCGGACGTGGAAGGTGAGAAATCTACATCATTAGGATCGAGTCAAAGTCAAGTCGCTTTAATGTTTATAATACAATATGTTCCAGACACACACACACACACACACACACACACACACACACACACACACACACACACACACACACACACACACACACAGAGGAATTGAAAATACGTTTCACTCAGATCCACTGTACAGTAAGTTATATTTACAATAAATAAATTCTAAATAGTGCAAAAGGTAAGGTAAGTAGTATAGAAAAAGTAAAAACAAAAAAATTATAATATTATTTAACAAATTATAACATTATTTGATGACTGTGACTCTAGTGTCTAACAGCTCTCTCTCTCTCTCTGTCTCTCTCTGTCTCTGTCTCTCTCTCTTTCTCTCTCTCTCTCTCTTTCTCTCTCTCTCTCTCTCTCTCTCTCCCTCTCTCTCTCTCTCTCTCTCTCTCTCTCTCTCTCTCTCTCTCTCTCTCTCTAATCTCCATTACATAGCACCAGCTCGACTCAATTATACTCTCCCGTATTTTTAAATGTTTCTATTTGGATAATATCGTATCGTCATGATATTACAAATATTTTCTCAACTAAATGCAAAATGATTCCATGATGTTTTGGAGACACTAAAGAAATATGTTGATGAACATGATGAGGATAATAGTGTTAATTATTTTATTCAGGATAATCCTCATGAAGTTTTCTTATTGTTCCATGTCAGTATGAAGCTGTTTTAAAGGTGCTACGAGGAACTATTTGATATTTCTGAAACAGTCTCATTATTCCTCATAATGCCTTTGTCATGGGTACACTCACCCAGGAACAACAGCTGGCGTGGTAAAAACACTACCGCTTTTGTCCGAAGGGGGGGCGCTAGAATGAACACAAACTGAAAGTTCCTCAGAGCACCGTTAAGGTTTAAAAACATTTCTCTAACTAACTAGGCTCTTCTTGTTGTTCTTGCAGTTGGAGATCTCTACGTCACCATTGCAAGCGGAATGCACAGTGATGCGTACGTCCAGTCCTGGCCAACTCTCGGCGACAAGTCCTACTGTCCAGCAAACGGATATAAAATCGAGAATATCAAATCTGTCAAAACTAACTGGGGAATCTGGAAAAGTGGGAATGATCATTCAAAGTGGTGCGTAGCTACAAATGAAAACTGGCCCTATGTCTGCATTGCTGATGTGAATCGATCAGAGAGCCAATACAAACGGAGCGGGGGGGCGCTGTGCATTCATAATCGAGAGGCTCAGCTCATGTTTTACGGGATGATTAATACTTATGAGCGCTGTCCATAGTCCAGGTATGGGCTGATTAAAGCTGCTACGAGGAACTTTTAAAATATTTCTGAAACAGTCTAATTTTTCCTCTGATGATCATAAATTACATGTACCAAAAAACGAGACCATCAGTGCTAAAGAATGCTATTTTTATATAGTTTTTCTTAATGCCTTTGTCATGGGTATACGCTCACCCAGGAACAACAGCTGGTGTAGTATAACGCTTTTGTCCAAAGGGAGCGCTAGAATTTACACAAACTGAAAGTTCCTCGGAGCACCTTTAATCCTCACCTCCATGTTGTTATAAAGCTGTTTGCTTTGGTTTATAATTTCAAATCAACATATTTCTGAATGAAGGGAAAAAGCTCTATAATGTGTCTAAGCTTCAGCTAGTCTGACACCTTTATGATTATTATCTATTATCCTTGGTATGTTTCCATGGTCACCAAATGGCCTTTTTAAGGGAGACACATGGATCGGGGAGTAAAACCTGTGCAAAACGTAAATTGTTATAATATTTAGACATTCAATTTACACATGCATAGTCACACGTTAATCGAAATTACGTTTTCGCTAATCCCTCTGCAATCTCTAACATACACATGCAGTTCTCCAGAGGGGGTCCTCACACAGGGTCAGCCATAGTACAGCGCCCCTGGGGCATCCAACTCTAGGCCAACCTACCACCCCTATGTACATTTTTAATCACAACATATTAGTAAACTCATGTAAAGGAGGTGTGTGTGTGTGTGTGTGTGTGTGTGTGTGTGTGTGTGTGTGTGTGTGTGATCTTGATAGGAAGGAATAGTTGTGACATAGCAAGGTTGTCATGATTTGAGATGTGAGATGTTCTATACACTGTGTTGTATGCACTTGCTGTTTGTTGTTCATTCTAAATACTATAACTTCTGAAGCATTCACCCTCTCTGTGAACGCTGATAATGGCTCTCGCTTGCTTCAATAAAGATCTCACTGACAACTGGAACATTGTGTCATCTGGTATTTCATTAACCAACTTGCTCCTTTATTATTGACTGAAATGAAGTTGAATGAATATGACCTCATGGCTAGTTGACAGTGGTATGACTCCCCCTAGTGGTAGTTCAGAGAATTAACAGTTCTGACTTGTTCTACTTTCATACACAGTTTGTCTCTAAATCTGATCCAGGTCTGATGTTACCTCAGTCTGAGCAGTTATATCAGACCACTCAGGGCTTATTTTTTTAGGTGGTAGCACTGGTGCTAGCAAGCAAAAAAAATCAGTAGCACAAAAATAAATTCAGTAGCACACAAAGTATGATCGAAAACTTGCATAACCTTAACCCATGCATTTAGCTCTAATTACCTTTTAGCCTGTCATCTTGGTCTCATTTGAAATTCTCAATTAATGTCATATCCTAGTGTGTGCAGTAATAATTGTAGAAAAATTAATAGGGATGCACTGATTGTAATTTAGACAAAATAATCTAACTTGCCAATTGTAATTTTTTGCTGATTCAGAATTATTTCTCCCCATAAAATTAATATCTATATATTTTTTGTATATACATATTATTATATTCATAATAATAAAAAGTTTTGGTAAATGTCCTGCTGTTAATTAAAACCTAACTTTAAAACATATAGCCTATTAAACAAATAAGTATACATATTGGTACAATTTAGGATAAGTTAAATAGGTTGTTGTGAATGTGTTGGGAGTAGTTCTTCAGTGGCTGTTATTTCAAACTTTGTTTAAATAGACTACTGTTGTTGACTGCTCTCTGCAGCTGAAGCAGTTGATTTTCAAGCTAGCGCACTGCAGGGCTGTGAAGTGCGAACTTCCTGTTCTTACCGGCTTCAAAAAAAGTCAACTCACGTTTGGCTAGTAACATGCTTTTAATGTGAAGGCGCACAGGAAATGTTCTGTTTGCACACGCGCTAACTTAACTGCGTGCCGTCTTTTTCCGGTTATTACCGTTGGTGAAGTGTATTAGACACTAGAATCGCCGCACAAGCACAGGTCCCGAGCACACATCTTTCACCAGCCAAAGTGGAGGGTGGACTCAATAACTTACTTGCCTATGACTACATTTACCCGAATTTGGAGAGTGTTAATGTAGAGCACTCTAAGCAGTGTTGTGCAGCACTCCTCTGTGTCTCAGACGGACAGCATCTGCTCATTAGCACTCGTGCGAGTGTACTTGTATTCATCATCGCACGTGATCAATTTCAGTAGCAAATGCGATCAAAACTGTCGCACTGTACAGTCCTGGCACTAGTTTTACTACTAACACCCTCCATAGTGCCATAGTACAGCCCCCCTGGAGCAGTTTGGGGTTAAGTGTCTTGCTCAAGGACACAATGGTAGCGATGGTGGGCACCCTAGATGTATAGCAGCCACCACTAGTTTTACTACTAACACCCTCCTGTCCGGTGCCGGGGATCCAACCAGTTTAGGTTACTGGTCGGGCCCTCTTTCCTCTCTCTAGGAAATCCTTCCATCCTGTTTTTTCTAGATGGTATTTCGTAACAGATGTGTCCGATACAGCTTGGATTTGACTATATAACAGAACTGAAGGACTTTCATGACACTTTTTTGACTTTTGACCATTTTTTGCTTAACATTTACTTTTCGTTTAAACAATGGGTACAGCCTGGTCTACTAGTGTGTGTGTGTGTGTGTGTGTGTGTGTGTGTGTGTGTGTGTGTGTGTGTGTGTGTGTGTGCGTGTGTGTGTGTGTGTGTGTGTGTGTGTGTGTGTGTGTGTGTGTGAAACATATACTTGTACTGTCTCCTTAAGGCTGCACTTGTGTTCCTTATCTTCACATGTAAAAGTTCAAGTTATTATTTTTTTTAAATTAGCCAATAGCAGACGAGCACGCACTGCTCTAGTGGAACACAGGTTGATGCAAAGCAGGAGCCCAGACCAAGGCTCATCTCCTTTCAACTCTGTCTCTACACACTATCAAATAAAGCATGGAAAACGCTTAAAAATATAATTTATTTTATTTTATTTTATTAAAGATATTTCAATACTTAACTTTTAATTGACAGAGAGATAGAGACAGAGGGAGGGAGAGAGAGAGAGGGAGAGAGAGAGAGAGAGACAGAGAGAGAGAGCACGCACTGCTCCATCAGATCTGATGTGTGACCTCGTGACTGAAGCAGTTAAACGTGTCACTAGCTCATTGTCCACAAAGACAAGAAGCTATGGCAGTATCTGAATACCTTGTAGAGTAAAGGCTCATTGGGCCTTTCACACTCTCCCCATGTCGCTCACATATCTCCCAGTGAAAAGACTCCAGAGGAAAATCAGCCCAAACTGAGAACAGACAACGATGCAAATGTCCAGCTCCTCCCATCACTCGTCTCCTTCAGACTGGGGTTCCTTATCTTCACTCAAAGGCTCAAGTTATTAAACTTCTCTGATGCAGGAAAGCTGCTTTTGTAAATGAAAATATAAAACCCTAACCAACACAGACTGAAAGACACTCGGTGGGACAGACTCAAATAAAGTAAGAGCCCCCCCTCCATAGAGTCTCAGTCCTCTTCACAGCAGACCCGGGTTAGAATCCAGCCCGGGTCGTTCTCTGCATGTCATTCCCCTCTCTGACACATTTCATCTCTGTCTCTCTGCACTATCAATTTAAGCATGTAAAATGCCATAATAATTTATTTTCTTTTTAAAGATATTTTAATACTTTTATTGACAGCTGAAGAGCAGAGTGGGTATGGGGAGAGAGAGGGGGAGAGGGAGAGAGAGAGAGGGAGGGAGGGAGAGAGGGGGGGAGACGGAGTGTAGGATTATTTCAACATAATATGCCACATTTTAAAGAAGTTACAGAACTCTTGAGTCAAGCAGAAAGTCACAGGTCATACGATGACCTTACAGATTGCTACAACAACAGGTGTTGCAATCACAACAGAAAAACAGGAACATCTTGCTACGAATAACCTAGATCTGACATTAGATCTGTTCCACACACACATGCACTCACATGCACACTCTCACTCACACACAGACAGACACACGCACACAGACACACACACACAACTGCCTGTTATAAGGAAGAGTGCCTTGCCACTAAGGTTGCGCTCGTTTTCCAGAGGCCCGAGGAATGGCTGGTGGCTTTGGGCTTCTCCTCTTTTTACCAAGTTGAAGATAGGCTAGGTACAGTAAGATCTGAACCAGAGCTGATGATTGTAAGGTGTAGGTTAAACATCTGGATGGTATCAGGAGCTGTGTCTCCTCACTTGTAACCTATGACCAAGAATAAAGTAAACCTGTTGAGACCTGAAATACCATCCTCTCCACGTCTCCCTTGCATGACGTCGTCTCAAAATAGTATAAGTACATGTTAAGAAAGGTAGTAAGTACGATATTTAATGATAAGGCCACATAAAGAAAACACTACAAGCAAAGTAATGAGAAATAGGAATAATTATCAAAAGACTTATTCATTTGAGAAGTTAATGAGTTATAAGTGAACACTATTTAAATAAAGTAAGAACAAAATGTACTAGTGAAGTGTTAAATAAAGTAAGAACAAAATGAAGTGAAGTGTTGTTGTTAATGTTACAGTTAGCCTTTCCAAAAAGTATAACTGCACAGCTTTACATCAAGTGTAATTAGATTACATGTATGTGCATTGTTACAGTTAGCCTAGGTTACAAAATTAAGTAAGGCAAACAAAACTTTCCATAACAAAGACAAGATCAGTTCTCTAATAATGAGTAGAGAGTTATGTAAGGATTTTGTTTTGGATAGGGTTCTCTTCCCTTTCTCTTTCTCTTCTCTGTCTTTTTATGTCTTTCTGTGATGGCCTGGAACTATGAAGGTGTCTCATTGACGCGGGTGGAGAAACCTCTGCTGAGGTCCATGTGCTAAGAATCGCTCCCAACTCTGCTGTTAGCCTGAGGGCACACGCCAAACAGAGAGTTTTCTTTCAAGGTTCAAGGCTCAAGGTATCTTTATTATCCCCGAGGGGCAATTTGTTGTACAGCCAGCAGACATATAACATATTTATTTATTATTATTCTTCCGGACAATTACACAATAAGACAACAAATAACACAACTCCACAGTGGCAAAGCCCCGGGGGTTTATGAGATCCGTCCAGAAATGCTGAAAGCAATGGGTGTGGAGGGGCTGTCTTGGATGACACGCCTCTTCAACATTGGAGTGGCAGACCGGGGTGGTGGTTCCTATTTTCATAAAGATGGACCAGAGAGTGTGTGCCAACTACCGAGGTATCACACTTCTCAGCCTCCCCGGCAAAGTCTACTCCAAGGTGCTGGATAGGAGGGTTCGGCCGATAGTCGAACCTCAGATTGAAGAGGAACAATGCAGATTCCGTCCTGGCCGTGGAACAACGGGCCAGCTCTTCACTCTCGCAAGGATCCTAGAGGGAGCTTGGGAGTTTGCTCATACAGTCTACATGTGTTTTGTAGATCTGGAGAAGGCTTATGACCGGGTTCCCCGGGAGATACAGTGGGGGGTGCTGCGGGAGTATGGGGCGAGGGGGTCCCTTCTCAGGGCCATCCAATCTCTGTACGCCCAAAGCGAGAGCTGTGTACGGGTTCTCGGTAGTAAGTCGAACCCGTTTCCGGTGGGTTTGGCCTCCGCCAGGGCTGCGCTTTATCACCAATCCTGTTTGTGATATTCATGGACAGGATATCAAGGCGTAGTCGTGGTGGGGAGGGGCTGCAGTTCAGTGGGCTGAGGATCTCATCTCTGCTGTTTGCGGATGATGTGGTTCTGATGGCATCATCGGCCTGTGACCTTCAGCTCTCATTGGATCGGTTTGCAGCCGAGTGTGAAGCGGTTGGGATGAGGATCAGCACCTCTAAATCTGAGGCCATGGTGCTCAGCAGGAAACCGATGGATTGTCTACTACAGGTAGGGAATGAGTCCTTACCCCAAGTGAAGGAGTTCAAGTACCTTGGGGTCTTGTTTGCGAGTGAGGGAACAATGGAACGTGATATTGGCCGGAGAATCGGAGCAGCAGGGGCGGTTTTGCACTCGCTTTACCGCACTGTTGTGACGAAAAGAGCTGAGTCGTAAGGCAAAGCTCTCGATCTACCGGTCGATCTTTGTTCCTACCCTCACCTATGGTCATGAAGGCTGGGTAATGACCGAAAGAACGAGATCGCGGGTACAAGCGGCCGAAATGGGTTTTCTCAGGAGAGTGGCTGGCGTCTCCCTTAGAGATAGGGTGAGAAGCTCAGTCATTCGTGAGGAACTCGGGGCAGAGCCGCTACTCCTTTGCGTTGAAAGGAGCCAGTTGAGGTGGTTCGGGCATCTGGTAAGGATGCCCCCAGGGCGCCTCCCTAGGGAGGTGTTCCAGGAGCGTCCAGCTGGAAGGAGGCCTCGGGGAAGACCCAGGACTAGGTGGAGAGATTATATCTCCACCCTGGCCTGGGAACGCCTCGGGATCCCCCAGTCAGAGCTGGTTGATGTGGCCCGGGAAAGAGAAGTTTGGGGTTCCCTGCTCAAGCTGCTGCCCCCCGACCCGATTTCGGATAAGTGGTTGAAGATGATGATGATGATGACAACAAATAACACAAACAGATCACATATTTAAATGGTAAATGGACTTGACTTATATAGCGCTTTTCTAGCCGATTTTCTCAGCCCCAAAGCGCTTTACATATCTTACCACATTCACCCATTCATACACACACTCATACACCGATGGCAGTAGCTGCCATGCAAGGCGCTCTCTGAACCATCGGGAGCAATTTGGGGTTCAGTGTCTTGCCCAGGGACACTTCGACATGTGGCGGGGAGACGGGGAATCGAACCTCCGACCCTGCACTCCAGAGGCAATCTTCCTACCCACTTCGCCACTGCCGCCCGGTCATTCATGAGGAACTCCATATTTACATGTGGTCATTGACCAGACTGATGGCTGCAGCATAAATGATTTCTTCTACCGGTTAGTTCGGCAAGGTGGAAGCCTGTATCTGCGCCACTGACTTCCTCAGTGACCTGACCTTATACAGGTCATTGAGGTTACTCAGTTGGGTTCCAGCAATCTTGCTGCACACTTTAAAGGGGACATATTATGAAAAACAAAACATTGCAGGTGTTTGGGCACCCTTTTAGGTTATTGGGGTCTCTACCAGCACACACAAGCTTCAAAAAACAAATGTGTCAGTTTCTTCAGGGATGCTTTTTTAGAAAAAAGGGGGATTTGAAGGTTTCTTCCAAAAAACACAGACTGGTGACGAAACCGGTCGGTTTTCATTACCATAAATACTCCCACGGGAAAGCTTACCAGAAACTCGGTAGTTGATTGGCAAATCAAGACGCCCCGTTGGTAATCACACACAGCTGAGCCTCCACTCGCTCATGCAACAACAGAGGAGAAGCAAGCTGCAGTGTTAGCTCATCCTCAAGCTACCATCACACCCCAGCCTCGAAGCAGACCGGGGCTGAATGGATTTTTTGTTTGGCTATGCCCAGCAAAGGTTGGCAATCTAGTGTGATCTGCTGTTATACTGGAGTGTGGAGGAGATTGTGCCTGGAAGACAGAGAGACACCATCTCTCCTCTGGAAATGTAAGTAGTCCTATTTAAAAACAAATCTGTCCGTTTTTGAGTTCAATGTGTGTAATGTGCTTTAATTTATCCCTCCTATAATAACCAACGCCGACTGAAACGAGAGAATGTCTCTGGGTTAAGTAGTTAGCGTTAGCGTTAGCGCCCGTTAGCTTTTATGCTAACGGTTAGATCTGTGAGTCTGTCCGTGACAGCCCCTGTGTGAAAACACGGTGAAACTGTATGGTGTGTTGGAAACTGAAGAGTATTTGTTTGTTGTTGACAGTGTGTAGTTATGCAAGCAGTCGTGGTACATGCAGCAGTAGGCCTATTACATCTCCAGTGTCATATAATAGACAGGAATAGCCTACTGTAAGTTGCCTCTGCTGCTGTTTGTTTCCTGTCCATTATATTTCAAAAAGCACACAGTATCACTCAGAACTCGTTGCTTCTTGAGCAAGGGCTATACTGAACTTATTAGTGGCCCATCTTATTTAATAATGGAAGAAAAAATATATTTTCATTAGTTTGTAGCTTTGCCATAACTACAGATGTATCATGTATGTAGGCTACACATGATGTAACATTGAATGTGCCATGTTTTACAGCTATCTGGGTGACCTGACGGAGCGTTGACCCACACACTATCTGTTCCATCAGAGGACTGTTCACTGGGTGGAACAGGTGGTCTTCTTCAGGGCCCACCAGCAACAACTGGACAGTTACATACAATATGGCTTTGCTTCTGTTAGAATTATGTACACTTTATATTTCCATTTCACTGGCTATGAATAAACTGCTTTATTTTTAAGTATGGTTTTGGTCATTTTAAAATGTAATGATACTGTTTCAAAGAAAACATCTTCAGAGAGATAAAGGGTTGAATTAAAAAACGTATAAGTCAATGCATGTAGATCGGTCTGAAAACTAGTCCAACATCCTGACTATGAAAATGTGAGTTTCAAGTAATCCTTTACTACACGAAGCAAACAGTGACAGTAAGCAACACAATACATGTTTTAACAGTAAAACTTTATTATAAATGAGTGATCACAATACAAATGATACATTACCTACTAGATATTGAAAGGGTGTCAGATAATTTGCAGCTCTGACTGTGATTGTTTCTATATATTTTTTTTTTTACAAAAGATAATGTCTTTCCAGTGGATCTTCACATGATACATTCCTTTCCTGCCACGTTACTGTACATTTACAGCATGGCTTCACAACCAAAGCTTTTTCACTCCACTGGGTTGTAGATCATTCCCCAGTTTAACCTGTAGAGACATACATAAAACGTTGTATGTTACAAGTTTAGAGAGTTTATTCATAAATACTTAGCTCATATTCTGTTACTGACTGTGACATATTTAAACTGTATTTACCTGAGGATAATGTCAGGGAAACCAGAAATCTTGATGCAATTTTCACAGTTTTCAGCTCAGACTCCTGCCTGACCAGGTTCAGTTGTAAAGCTTTTGGTTTAGAAGTGATAAGTGTGCTGATATTTGCTGTAGAAATGAAGGTAAACATGGTAACATCGATCTCCATGCTGCATTGGCCAAAAGTAAACAAAACTGACAGCTGGGCGTGTGCCATGCCCATATAGGTAGGTATAGAGTAAATGAGCAGGGCGGTGCATGCACGCCCATGTAGATAGGAGGGGGGTAGTTGTCAAAACCAAATTTTTTAGGGAGAGGCCAAAAAAGGCCTGAAAAGGCAATGAAGAAATGGGCATTGGTAGAAAACTAATGGGCTTTTTGTACAATAGACCATTAAAACCTTTTCTAGTAGACCTCGGAAATACACATTTAAACCCGAGTTTTTGCATAATATGTCCCCTTTAACAATTGCCTGCAGCCGATTTTTCTGCTTCACAGAAAGTGACCCGTGCCAGCAGACAAAACAAAAAGTAAGAATAGATTCAGTGAAACAAAAATAAAACATTTTCATAAAAGTGGTGTCAACATTAAAACTGCGGAGCTTCCGATAAAAGTTCTGATGTGCTTTCTTGCACACAGCATCGACATGGGGCTCAAAGCTTAATCTTTCATCAATCACAGTCCCAAGGTATTTGTATTGCTGCACCACTTCAACAGGCTGATCGTTCATTAAAACAGGGGAGATGGGGGATGGAGCTTTTCTAAAATCAATCAACATCTCCTTTGTTTTTGCCACGTTAATATTTAAAAAGGATGATTCACACCAATACATAAAATCGCTCACTACAGGACCGTGTTCAGGGTCATCACCGTTGAGGAGGGACACAATAATAGAATCATCTGCAAATTTAAAAATGTGGCGCCTGTCATGTCGGCTCCGACATTCATTTGTGTATAAAACAAATAAAAGAGGTGAGAGGACACAGCCTTGGGGGGATCCGGTGGAGGAGAACAGGACGTCTGAAAAAATTCACCCGTTGTGACCTGACTGTTAAAAAGTCCATCAACCAACTCAGCAGGCCAGCATCAATGTTAAAAAGACTCTTCAATCTGTCTGCTAAAACATGGGGCTGGAGTCCAAACAGAGAGTCTTCTTTCCCACTGGGCTACGTGCAGTTCCTCATTCCACAAGTCATGCAGCGTCATCTCATCTGGCACCAAGAGGGTCCCCCCTCCACCTATCATTAAGGGTCAGCTCTACAAGAGGGCCCCCCCCCCTTCCACCTGTCATTAAGGGTCAGCTCTACAAGAGGGCCCCCCCCCCTTCCACCTGTCATTAAGGGTCAGCTCTACAAGAGGCCCCCCCCCTTCCACCTGTCATTAAGGGTCAGCTCTACAAGAGGGTCCCCCCCCTTCCACCTGTCACTAAGGGTCAGCTCTACAAGAGGGTCCCCCCCTTCCACCTGTCATTAAGGGTCGGCTCTACAAGAGGGCCCCCCCCCTTCCACCTGTCATTAAGGGTCGGCTCTACAAGAGGCCCAGAGGCCCCCCCCCCTTCCACCTGTCATTAAGGGTCAGCTCTACAAGAGGGTCCCCCCCCCTTCCACCTGTCATTAAAGGGTCAGCTCTACAAGAGGCCCCCCCCCCTTCCACCTGTCATTAAAGGGTCGGCTCTACGGGTTCCAAACCGCACAGCGAGCAGTTCCTTCTTCCGCCGGCAGCGTCGCCAACATCAGGGGATCAAGGGGTTCCATTGGTCATCTCATCATGTGGCACCAAGAAGGTCTTCCCTCTCGTCTCTTCTCAACGGATCCAGTTGCACACGTCATCTATGCCCAGCTACGCACCTCTGCAGGGTGCACTGGGGTTTCCTCCAGCCTCCCAACATAGTTGCTATTGGGAGGGCTGTTGAGTTTGTGCTTTCTGCTGGAAAAAGAGTTGCTTTGAAGCAGTTCAAGATATGCGCGTCACTCTCGTGTCGTTTCTCGCAAGTGCGCGGGTTCGCGTGTTTGGACATCGGTCCGAAGAACAAAGAATGAAGGGACAATTGCTGGAGTTTTTTGTCATAATATGCTGTTCATTATTGTCATTGAATTTTAAAAGGTTCAAACAGGTTTTATTAAGGTTCATATGATTGAGTTACAAGTTGTCAGTTGCCAAAGGGTTATCATCATTGAGTTATGATTGAGGTTGAAGGTTTTGCATTTATCATGCTCTAAGATTAAATGTTGAAATTCTCTTGTGAAGTGGCGCAAGGAGGGAGTGTGGGATTATTTCAACATAATATGCCACATTTTAAAGAAGTTACAGAACTCTTGAGTCCAGCAGAAAGTCACAGGTCATACGATGACACAGATTGCTACAACAACAGGTGTTGCAAACACAACAGAAAAACAGGAACATCTTGCTACGAATAACCTAGATCTGACATTAGATCTGTTCCACACACACATGCACTCACATGCACACTCTCACTCACACACAGATAGACACACGCACACAGACACACACACACAACTGCCTGTTATAAGGAAGAGTGCTTTGCCACTAAGGTTGCGCTCGTTTTCCAGAGGCCCGAGGAATGGCTTCTCCTCTTTTTGCCAAGTTGAAGATAGGCTAGGTACAGTAAGATCTGAACCAGAGCTGATGATTGTAAGGTGTAGGTTAAACATCTGGATTGTATCAGGAGCTGTGTCTCCTCACTTGTAACCTGTGAAGAAGAATAAAGTAAACCTGTTGAGACCTGGAATACCATCCTCTCCGTGTCTCCCTTGCATGACGTCGTCTCCTTCTAGATTTAAATGTTGCTGGAATTAAGGCCCACTCGGCCACCTAGTATCTTATTCCACTTCAGGAGAGAGAGGGAGGGAGACAGAGAGAGAGAGAGAGAGAGAGACAGAGAGAGAGGGGGATGACACTGAAACAAGGACTGACCCAACATGGTTCATGGCGAATCCTAAAAAATAATCTTTAAAAACAAAGCATCTGATGAGCCAATAGCAGACGAGCACGCACTGCTCCAGTGGAACAGGCTGATGCAAAGCAGGAGACCAGAGGCTCAGCTCCTGGTGAAGGCTCTGTTATGAGGACTGCTTTTAGTTTAACATACTTTAATTTTGGATTCTCTTTTTTCTTTTGAAGAACAGAAACACACAACTGTAAAAGTCAACACTTAAACATAAATGAACAACTAACATGGCGTACTCTACTTTACAGGTTTCTAAGGACATTGTTTAAACTTAAATGTTAAGCAGAAAATATAAAGTCAAAAAGGTGTCATGAAAGTCACTTCAGTTCTGTTATATAGTATCAACTCTGGGTCAAATCAGTCCAGTCTAAGCTGTATCGGACACATCTGTTACAAAATATTGGCTGTCATTTAAATAAAGGATGGGAGGATGTCCTAGAGAGAGGAGTGGGGCCGACCAGTAACCTAAACTGGTTGGATCCCCGGCACCGGACAGGAGGATGTTAGTAGTAAAACTAGTGGTGGCTGCTATATCACATCTATGGTGCCCACCATCTCTACCATTGTGTCCTTGAGCAAAACACTTAACCCCAAACTGCTCCAGGGGCGCTGTACTATGGCTGACCCTGTGAGTGGACCCTCTCCCCATAGAGTCTCAGTCCTCTTCACAGCAGACCCGGGTTAGAATCCAGCCCGGGTCGTTCTCTGCATGTCATTCCCCTCTCTGACACATTTCATCTTTGTCTCCCACACTATCAAATAAAGCACGGAAAAGGCCCAAAAATGTTCTTTTTTATTCCTTTCTTTTAACCTTTTATTGAAAGTTAAAGAGCATAGAGTGCAGGGTGCAAATGGGGAGAGCGAGCGAATCCCAAAAAAGAATCTTTAAAAACAGAAGCTGATGAGCCAATAGCAGACGAGCACGCACTGCTCCAGTGGAACAGGTCTTATCTCGGCCTGCCTCCTTCAGGCTTGTGTTCCTTATCACACACAAGGCTCAGCTGTGTGTTAGTAAAAAGTTAAATATTTCCCAATGAATCATAGTGGAAGTATTAGGAAACATGTGAAGAAGAGATTCAAGTGGAGCACAAAATGCCCCAAACTTTGACTTCTGGCATCTATGATATTTCTTAATGCTATGATTATGTCTCGTATCAGCTACTATAACCTGCTGGTCTCAGGCAGACAAATCAACATTAAAATCAACTGAAAGTCTCCACAAACAAGCTCTCATTAGTTTAGTCTTTAAAACTCCTCGTTTTAATGATAGTTTTATCTCAGTGTAATTTTGAAATGGTGATTTCATGTGTGGCATATAGTGATGTGATATGATCCCATACTGTATATTGTTATTGTATTCTGTGGTGACCTGCACAGGGACTGCAGATGGAAATGAGCACACTGCTATAATCTGGTACAATGCATCTTTTCTCTGTGAGATTAATGTTACTTTGTACATGATCCCTGACAGATAAACTAATAAACTAAACTGAAAAAGAAAAGCACTGGAGTAACTGTATCCAGTTACATTTCATCCCTAAAGTGAGGAAGGGTACAGAGATAACAGCACCTATTCTGACTCATTTTGGTACCAGGCGGTCCCAAAGGATGGAGGTACACACTGCATGAGAAAGGAGGTTCATCTAATCTGTGTGTAGAATCTGCTAACAGTTATCAGTTCCATGCAGAGCTGTGGGTTCAATAAGTGTTTTGCATAATTCATAATAATTCAGTTGCATTCACGGTGAAAGGAGAAGGGTCAGTGACCATTTATGGAAACCAATTCTCAGGAACTCTAAACTTTATAATGACGTGTAACGTGATCGCTGATTGGTCTGATGGGACGGGGAGCGAGACATAAAGAGCTGAAGCAGCATTTCACTGTCTCAGGAACTCTGGACAAGATGAAGCTGAAGCAGGTAAGAGACCAACTCCTCTGCACTGTCACTGGCTTTTTAATGTTCTATGTTTGATTGTATATGACGGAACAGGGATGAAATACATTCATCTCACACAGTTTTTCTCTGCATAATTAGTGTGTTACCTTATGGAGATGACCTTCAGTCACTATAAGGAGTTTGCATTTATTTATTCATTTATTTAAGCATTTATATACATAGTGTGTGTGTCCATAAGGCAACACACTAACTATGCATAAGTACCTCATACAACCACACTTCAATAATACTGAACTATCTCTTTAATTAAGTAATTTTACATTTAAAGAATGAAGTGGAACTAATGATTGGAATCTTTGTTTCAGGGCGTTATGCGTCTGATTGTGTTTGTCAGTCTGATCTGCTGCAGCTCTGCAGTAAATCCCGCCCCTGGATCAAAGCACGGCAGAGATGCCAGCCCTGGGGCCACTGGGGCCGGTGTGGCCTCTGCACCAAAGAACGCCAAACTTGAGGTGACCTGCAGAAATGAAAACGGTGCTGCAGTGGACTGGTGAGTTTCTTTCATATCCTTTAAAAACATGTTTCCATCAAAGTGAAGTTTGTTTCTGTGTCTGCTTTCAGACAGAAGGCTTTAAAGAGGCATATTTGAATTGCATTGAAAGAGATTATGGAACATTAAGACTAAATACAGATAATAATAATGAAACTTTATTTAAACAGGGACAGTGTACAAAAAAAACATTAACCTTGTTTAGAGGAGAGATGCATTGTACCAGGTTTTAGCAAACTGCTATTTTCACCTGTAGTCCCTGGGCAGGTGAAAACAATAATACTACAAAACTAACCAAGACACAATGATATAAATACATAGGATAAAAAAGTTTAAGAAAAAGCACTATATTGCATATTTTATAATACAGATTGCTGTACTATTGCTGTGCTATATCTCCTCTTACTACATGATGAGCACAGACGTACAGAGAAGAGTTTGTTACACTGAGAGACCAGTGATTTATAGAGTCTGTATTGTTTCTGCTGACTGACGTTTCTCTCCTCTGCTCCTTATCAGGTTCATCATTTACAAGGCGCCCAAACTTAAAGACAACAAGAAGTCTACCGGGTTGGAATATTATTACATTGATTCAACTGGAGCGCCTGTGACCAAAAATGTTAAGCCCATCAACCATCAGGCAGGCGTCCTGGCACACACCCTCGCCCCCATGTTTGACTCAAACACATTGAAGGTGAGGATCATTTTTTAAACTTTTCATGAGAGGAAACCATCACTCAGTTTCATGGTTTGTCATGGTTGTTGGTGTTTGATTATCATTGGGTTTTAATTGTTTATTGTCTATTTATTATTTTTGTATCTGTTTTGTTTTTGTATATATATTTATTTTTTATTTTTTATCTGTTTTGGAATTTTCAGAATTAAATTATAGTTTTGATACTAAAATACATATAATGAGATAATATATACATATGTATATTTATGAATATTTAAAATGATTGAGATATGTGCAAGAATAATTATAGTATGCATCTTTATTTTATTTTTTTGTAAAAAAGAAATATACAGTGCCTTGCAAAAGTATTCAAACCCCTTGGAATTTTCCACATTTTGTCACATTAAAACCACACACATACATTTATTTTATTGGGATTTCATGTGATAGACCAACACACAATGGTGCATCATTGTGAAGTGGAATGAAAATGAAATATGGTTTTAAATATTTTTTAGAAATAAAAAACTGAAAAGTGTGGCGTGCATAAGTATTCAGCCCCCTGAGTCAATGCTTTGTAGAACCACCTATCACTGCAATAACAGCTGCAAATCTATTTGGGGTACCATTCATAGTAGATCTGGCTGTATGTTTAGGGTAGTTGTCCCTCTGGAAGGTGAATCTCTGACCCAGTCTCAAGTCTTTTGCAGACTCTAACAGGTTTGCTGTCCTGTATTTGGCTCCATCCATCTTCCCATCAACTCTGACCAGCTTCCCTCTTCCCTGCTGAAGAAAAGCATCCCCATAGCATGATGCTGCCACGTCCATGTTTCACGGTGAGGATGGTGTGTATAAGGTGATGTGCAGTGTTAGTTTCCGCCACACATTGCATTTTGCATTCAGGCCAAAAACTTCAAGTTTGGGCTCATCTTTTATTTTTATTTATTTATTTATTTTATCGTTTCTTATGGTTTTTATCTTTTATATTTGTTTTATGCATTTAACATTTTCAATAAGGTCTGACTAGCATTTTATGCATTTTTAATGTTTTTATGTTTTTAATGTTTTTATGTTTCTAATGTTTTTATGTTTTTTATTTCTCTTCTGCTCCTTGGTTTATTGCCTGTGATAAATGTGTTTTGTTTTATATTTATTTTCTTTATTTTGTGACTGTAAAGCACTCTGAGCTGCATTTTATGTATGAAGGGCTCTATACAAATAAAGATTATTATTATTATTATTATTATTATTATTATTATTATTATTATTATTATTATTATTATTATCTGAATATGCTGTGTCCCCCGCATGGCTTGTGGCAAGTGTTGGAAGAAGGTGCTCTGGTCAGATAAGACCAAAATTTTAATTTTTGGCCTCAACGCAAAGTGCAATGTGTGGCAGAAACTAACACTGCACATCACCCTGAACACATCATCCCCATCGTGAAACAGGGTGGGGGCATCATGCTGTGGGGGTCCTGTTCTTCAGCAGGGACAGGGAAGCTAGTTAGAGTTGATGGGAAGAAGGATGGAGCCAAATACAGGGCAGAAAACCTGTTAGAGTCTGCAAAAGACTTGAGACTGGGGTGAAGGTTCACCTTCCAGAAGGTTAAATACCCTAAATATACAGCCAGATCTACTATGGAATGGTTCAGATCAAAGCATAGTCATGTGTTAGAATGGCCCATTCAAAGTCCAGACCTCAATACAATTGTGAATATCTGGAAAGACTTGAAAATTGCTGTTGACAGACGCTCTCCATCCAATCTGATGCTGAATCTGAACCTTGAGCTATTTTGCAAAGAAGAATGGGCAAAAATGTCAGTCTGTAGATGGGCAAAGCTGGTGGAGACAAACCCCAATAGACTTGCAGCTGTTAGCTGCAGCGATAGGTGGTTCTACAAAGCATTGACTCAGGGGGGCTGAATACTTATGCACGCTACACTTTTCAGTTTTTTATTTCTAAAAAAAATTTAAAACCATATTTCATTTTCATTCCACTTCACAATGATGCACCATTGTGTGTTGGTCTATCACATGAAATCCCAATAAAATAAATGTATGTGTGTGGTTTTAATGTGACAAAATGTGGAAAATTCTAAGGGGTATGAATACTTTTGCAAGGCACTGTAATTGGATGTGTTAATAAAATATATATACAAAATAATTATAAATAATAATAATAATAATAATTATTATTATTATTATTATTATTATTATTATTATTATTATTATTATTATGCAGAGCATGACTCAAACATTCTCAGTGAGGACCCAGTCATTCTGCAAACTGAGAGAATAATGTTTCTTCACTTTCTTCTGCTTCATTGATAGCCACCAAACTTTGGATTCATCAGCTACAGCGATCAGCCTCCAGATAAAAATGGCCAGACACAAAGTGCTAGTGATAAATTCGGCCACAGTAAAGGTGAGGAGAGAAATGTCTCTTTGAACCTGTGTTATGTTTTCAGTCAAACACAGAGTCTAGTCAGTCTGAATGGCATGAACAGGTGGCCAGCCCCTGATGTTTGGGGGCCCTTAACTGGATTTGCTCTGTCTGTCTGTCTGTCTGTTTGCCTGTGTGTGTGTGTGTGTGTGTGTGTGTGTATCTGCCTGTCTGCCTGTGTGTCTGTCTGTCTGTCTGTGTGCCTGCATGCGTGAGTGTGTCTGTCTGTCTGTCTGTCTGTCTGTCTGTCTGTCTGTCTGTCTGTCCTCAGGAGTCGTGATGATGGACAAGACCACTGGAGTCTGGCTCCTTCACAGCTTACCACATTTCCCTTCCGGTAAAGCTGCAAATAACTTCTA
The DNA here is from genome assembly GCA_949357725.1 of Hyperoplus immaculatus. Classification (NCBI taxonomy): domain Eukaryota; kingdom Metazoa; phylum Chordata; class Actinopteri; order Uranoscopiformes; family Ammodytidae; genus Hyperoplus; species Hyperoplus immaculatus. The sequence continues at coordinate 200,020 of CASHTC010000829.1, read as the reverse complement.
CCCTGACACTGGAAAGACAAACGCTCAGACGTTTATCTGTGTAACATTCAACTACGCCCAGTTCCATGAAATAGGTAATGTCCTCATATCTTCATATAAACATCTTAGTTGTATAGCCACAGAGGTTTCCTGTTTTCTCTTCCTGCTCAGTCTGCCATTCCCCCTGTCTGTCTGTCTGTCTGTCTGTCTGTCTGCCATTCCCCCTGTCTGTCCCCCTGTCTGTCTGTCCCCCTGTCTGTCTGTCCGTCTCTCTGTGTTAGTCCTGTTCCTGCTCCTAGTGTTATGCATATTTAATTCTACTCCTTACTCCAGTGCTTTATACAATGTCTGACAGATATTTGTGTGGGTCGTCTCTACTGCCTTTCCTCTTCCTTGTCTCATCCCACTGCCAGTTCTGTCTCTGTGTCTCTCTGTCTCTGTCTCTCTGTCTCTCTGTGTCTCTCTGTCTCTGTCTCTGTGTCTCTCTGTGTCTCTGTGTCTCTGTGTCTCTCTGTCTCTCTGTCTCTGTCTCTCTGTCTCTGTCTCTCTGTGTCTCCGTCTCTCTCTGTCTCTGTGTCTCTGTGTCTCTGTGTCTCTGTGTCCAGCATGTTGGTCCACAGTGAAAAAGGCAAAGCTCTTAACACTAAGTATAGAGGCCAAGCCCAGGCTTTAGGCCCCGAGATGCTTTGCCGCGGACATACTTCTTGACGCGCGTTCAATATTGATGAATGAAAGTCCGAGTCTTTCTTGCAGTTTAAAACATCTGTTTAGTTTATTTTCACTTTATTAGCTACACGCTCTAAAACCAACATACAAACATAGACCCAGACGTAACGTGGGTTGTGTGTGGTCAAAAACTGTTTCAATGTCCGGGTAGCAACTGTGGAACCAACAATTGGTTCCTACTTATATAGGAGCGCTAATTGGCTCTTACACTGAGTATCTTAACTGTGTTGTGTTTCATTTGAAGGTGAACACCTGAAGCAAATCACAGCGTACCCGTTTGATCATCATAATATAAAGAACTTCCATCAAGAACTCCAGGATGTTCTAAAGAACACAGACCTGCAGAAAGCAAAAGACAAACAAGCCAAAGATGAAAAAGATCTTATTCGGACGCTGACCTCAGCTGGTGGACAAAATTTTCTTAGCGTTGCTAAAAAGGTTTCAGAAAAGAGGGCAGGTGAGTAATCTGCATTTTTTTTGCATTTTTATGCTTTATTGATAGTGTAGATACAGAGTTGAAATGGGGCAGAGAGGGGAGTGACATGCAGAGAACGGCCGCGGGCTGGAATCCAACCCGGGTCCGCTGCTGGCCGAGGCCCATGGGGGGGACGCCCTACCAACTGAGCTAAGGGCCCATGGGGGGGGACGCCCTACCAACTGAGCTAAGGGCGCCCCCTACAATAATATATATTAGTCATGAATTAGTCATTATTAGAGATTCATGTTTGACATTATAAACTGAAGAGAACAACCACAGTCTAGTCTGTACACCTTGTTTAAGAAACTCAGCAAAGATGGACATTTCTCTTTAGTTTGCTACAGGGTGGAGCTGTTTGAATCTTATTCCAGTTTTGACGTTCCAACAAAATCAAACAAGTTTTATATTATCGTAACTCTTTAGTCTCGTCTCATGCCAAGTTAAGCATTGTGCGCTTATCAGGATATTATTGTGAATTATTTCATTCAAGTTAATCGTAACATGAAGTTTTCTCATTGTTCCATATCTTGTGTCAGTATGAAGCTGTTTTAAGGTTTAACAGGTTTTTCTCTAACTTGATTACTGTTGTTCTTGCAGAGGGAGATCTCTACGTCACTATTGCAAACGCAAAAGATATAAATAGTCCTGTGTACGTCCAGACGTGGGGCCCGCAGATGTGTCGTGAAGATTCCTACTGCCAACAAAAAGACAAGGAAGTCTACAATATTGACTCTGTAAAGACTCCTTTGGGTGACTGGGGAAACGGAAATGATCACTCAAAGTGGTGTGTAACTAAAGATCAAAACAGGAAGTGGACCTGCATTGGTGATTCCAACAGAGCAAGGAGCCAATTCAAACGGGGCGGGGGGGCGCTGTGCATTCAGGATGATAACAATGTTAAGGTGTGGGAGGTGTTTAAGGGGTTCATTACAACGATCGAGAAATGCCAAGTTAAGGGTGACAGAGGGGACATTGTGCCTATATAAAATGATAAGTGAGACACAATGTAAAACACAGATGTTAACAGTTCTGGGAGTTAAATTATGGAATTATCTAATTGAGGAATTGAAATTGTGCAGCTCTGTTGAGTTCCAAAACAGTCTAATTAAGTTTAATGAAGGAAAATGATTCAAATATAACAGAATTCATTATAAGAAGTAAGAGTGAATTTAAATAGTTTTCCTTTATTTCTGGCTGCAGATATTAATGGCTTATATAGAAAGGGTCAAAAATTAAACCTTCAATGGGCCAATTAAATCTCACCGTCCACGTAGTTTTTAATCCTCTTCTTTCTGCGTTTGCTTTGGTTTATAATTTCAAATCAACATATTTCTGAATCTATGGTGAAGGGAAACATCTCTATGATGTGTTCAAGCTTCAGTTAATAATCATGTGTATGTGTGTTATACTGCCATGTATGTTGTTGGGAAACTAAATACAAGTAAACTCATTGTAAAGGAGTTCTGACCTGGAGAGGGTTTGACCTCCTCCTGTGTGTGTGTGTGTGTGTGTGTGTGTGTGTGTGTGTGTGTGTGTGTGTGTGTGTGTGTGTGTGTGTGTGTGTGTGCGTGCGCGTGTGCGTGTGTGTGTGTGTGTGTGCAACACAGATGGTAGACTGTTGAGGTGATGAAGATAAGGAATAGTTGTCAGGCTGTTATGACTGAGATGTTTTGAAGGTTAAAGTTAGACAATGATGGAACTGAAAACATCTACACACTGTGTTGTATGCACTTGCTGTTTGTTGTTCATTCTAAATACTATAACTTGTGAAGCATTCACCCTCTCTGTGAACGCTGATAATGGCTCTCGCTTGCTTCAATAAAGATCTCCCTGAGAACTGGAACATTGTGTCATCTGGTATTTCATTTTTTAATATAATTTTTTTGATTTTCAAGCTTTATTAGATATTACAGAGATGAAGTTGAAATGGAGAGATGGAGAGAGAGGGGGGGGGGGGGGGGTGACCTGCAGTAAAGGTCCATGTGTCGGATTAGAACCCACAACCACTGCAACGAAGGCCGGAGCCAATATGGTACACCAGGTGTGCCCATTACGTCGATCGCGATCTACTGGTCGATCGCAAAGGCAGTGTGGATAGATCACATGACATTCTTTCAATTTAAAAATAAATTAATTCTTTATTTTTTATTTTATTTTATTTTTACTGGCTCAATAAAGGCTCCTTATCTTTGAAGGCCCCAAACAACTTTATTTAAAAAATAAACCCCTAACCTTCGTAGGGGGGGGGGGGCATACAGAGATCAGGGGCCTATATTGAGCTATAGTGTATTAAAAAAATAATAATAATTTCACAGGGAGATTTCTTAAACCTGTAAATTTTTTCTTTCTGCTTTTTGGTAATTCTGTGTCTCCAAATCATTCCAGATCACAGCACTAAATATCTCACATAGGACGCAGCTGATTTAGCCTTAGTATTCTTCTCAAAATGCACCAGATTGATACATTTTACTTTAAAAGGTTCAACATTTTCTGACTGGGGGCATGCCCCTGGACCTCCCTTAAAGGTCCTGAGTCCCCACCACAGTCTCCCAAATTGTGAGAAATACTGTATTACCTTAAAATTATTTGTTTATTAATCAAAAGAAATATTGCACATTTTGTGTTGTAAGACGGCCACTCAGGGAGCTAGCCTCTCAGCCCCAGGGCCTAGTGGCAGGGGGCCTACGCAGCCTCTCAGCCCCAGGGCCTAATGGCAGGGGGCCTACGCAGCCTCTCAGCCCCAGGGCCTAATGGCAGGGGGCCTACGCAGCCTCTCAGCCCCAGGGCCTAATGGCAGGGGGCCTACGCAGCCTCTCAGCCCCAGGGCCTAATGGCAGGTTGAGGCGGGCCTGGCAATATGGCTTCATGCAGTTGTGCAAAGTACACAAACTTATATTGTACATATAAAGAATGATCAATATATGTTTAAATAAATATATGTTGTGCATTTTTATAGTAGGTAGATCTTCATGACTTGGTCATTTTAAAAGTAGCTCACCAGCTGAAAAAGTGTGGGCACCCCTGTGGTACACGCTATATCCACTACGCCACCGGAGCGCCCGAAGTGTCATCTGCAGTACCCCCTTTTGCCCACTAGGGGTCGCTGTCCCCCGGTTGAAGAACATTGTTTCTGCAGACAGTTCTCTCTGTGTAACACTGATAATGTTTTTCGCTTAAAAACAATAAAGATTTTACTGAGAATTTGAACATTGTGTCATCTGGTACTTTGTTTGGGGTGTTTTCCATGCTTAATAGACAGTTTTGAAGAGACAGAGATGAAATGTGTCAGAGAGGGGAATGACATGCAGAGAACGACCCGGGCTGGATTCTAACCCGGGTCTGTTGTGAAGAGGACAGACAGACAGACAGACAGACATGCAGAGAACGACCCGGGCTGGATTCTAACCCGGGTCTGCTGTGAAGAGGACTGAGACTCTATGGAGCAAAATCTAATCTAATCTAATCTTTTTTTTTTAACTCTTTATTTTTCAGTCAAGATAGAAAAAATACTTATTGTGTCATAAGAACCAGAGCATAGCCCATAGCCTCATCTAAACTGAACCTCTGTAAAGTTGATCAAACTCAAATGACAATATCTTTAATGTGGATTGATAAATATTCCTAACTCTTTTCAGATGCTTTACTATCATGAAACTAACTCCACACATTAGATAGATAGATAGATAGATAGATAGATAGATAGATAAATAGATAGATAGATAGATAGATAGATAGATAGATAGATAGATAGATAGATAGATAGATAGATAGATAGATAGATATATCCTTTAACACATTTAGATATTATCTTAAATCTGCCAAACTCTCCCTGTAACTGTTTAAGTTAGCCTATATTGTACTTTCACCCATTTTATTTTATTTGCTGCCATTCTACATCTCTGTTAAAAAATTTAAATTGTTTTTTTCCCCTATATTTGAAGTATTTGCATTGCATATTGTGTAGGCTATGTATTTTGCTTTGCATTTGTTTGACTTGACATCATTGCAAATAAGGGTCTCACACACACACACACACACACACACCGTCAACTGATCTCTCTAGTATAAACAAAGGTTAAATTAAATTTTATTAAATGAACCCAACAGGTGAACGTCTCCTGTTACCGAGATGCAGAGACATTCAGGAGGTCTTCTGCTCCTGCTGCAGCTAGGCTTTTTAATCATGACTGCTCATTTGATTTGATTGTATTACTGCACATTGCTCATTTGCACATCATAGTATTGTTATATTGTTATTTATTCCCTTTTTTAACCTTCTATTTTTACTATGGTAGTGGACCACACTCCC
>CASHTC010000829.1:166304-189328 GCA_949357725.1 Hyperoplus immaculatus | reverse complement strand
CGTGCTCGTCTGCTATTGGCTCATCACATCTGATGGAGCAGTGCGTGCTCGTCTGCTATTGGCTCATCACATCTGATGGAGCAGTGCGTGCTCGTCTGCTATTGGCTCATCAGATTCTGTTTCTCTTTTTTTAATAACTTGAACCTTTGCATGTGAAGATAATGAACACAAGCCTGAAGGAAACAGGACGAGTATATGTTACACACACACACACACACACACACACACACACAGTCTCACACACACACACACACACACACACACACAGTCTCACACACACACACACAGTCTCACACACACACACAGTCTCACACACACAGTCACACACACACAGTCTCACACACACACACACACACACACACACACAGTCACACACACACACACACACACACACACACACACACACACACACACACACACACACACACACACACACACACACACAGTCTGACACACACACACACACACACACACACACACACACACACACACACAGTCTGACACACACACACACACACACACACCTGCTGTCCCATAAATGTAAATGCATCAGATGTGATGTGTGACCTCGTGACTGAAGCAGTTAAACGTGTCACTAGCTCATTGTCCACAAAGACAAGAAGCTATGGCAGTATCTGAATACCTTGTAGAGTAAAGGCTCATTGGGCCTTTCACACTCTCCCCATGTCGCCCACATATCTCCCAGTGAAAAGACTCCAGAGGACAATCAGCCCAAACTGAGAACACACAACCATGCAAATGTCCAGCTCCTCCCATCACTCGGCCTGTCTCCTTCAGGCTGCACATAGAAAAAAGGCTGGTAGGATTTGAACATGCAAACGAAAGATAAATTAAATTAAACAACCAACATGGCGTACTCTACTTTACAGGTTTCTATAACAGCTAACATGGCGTACTCTACTCTACAGGTTTCTATAACAGCTAACATGGCGTACTCTACTCTACAGGTTTCTATAACAGCTAACATGGCGTACTCTACTTTACAGGTTTCTAAGGACATTGTTTAACAAATAGAAAGTCTAAAAGGTGTCACTTCAGCGCTGTTCTGTAGTCCAGATGAGGACCAAGCCCCTCCTGGCTAGTCTCAACTGAAAGGTGTCATGAAAGTCACTTCAGTTCTGTTATATAGTCTCAACTCTGGGTCAAATCAGTCCAGTCTAATCCAAGCTGTATCGGACACATCTGTTAGAAAATACTGGCTGTCATTTAAATAAAGGATGGGAGGATGTCCTAGAGAGAGGAGTGGGGCCGACCAGTAACCTAAACTGGTTGGATCCCCGGCACCGGACAGGAGGGTGTTAGTAGTAAAACTAGTGGTGTCTGCTATACATCTACGGTGCCCACCATCTCTACCATTGTGTCCTTGAGCAAGACACTTAACCCCAAACTGCTCCAGGGGCGCTGTACTATGGCACTATGGAGGGTGTTAGTAGTAAAACTAGTGGTCTGATATAACTGCTCAGACTGAGGTAACATCAGACCTGGATCAGATTTAGAGACAAACTGTGTATGAAAGTAGAACAAGTCAGAACTGTTTATTCTCTGAACTACCACTAGGGGGAGTCATACCACTGTCAACTAGCCATGAGGTCATATTCACTCAACCTTAATTCTCCCTGAATATCCGTACTGTGTGTGGCTGTGTGCGCTGAGAAAAGAAATTGTGCACTGCACAGCCTAGGCTCTGTAAATAGTAAAGGTTATGTAACAAAGACGGCCCACAGCAGCTAGCAACATGCCTGTTTACAGAGCCTGGGCTGTGTATTAACCCTGTTTACAGAGCCTAGGCTGTGTATTAACCCTGTTTACAGAGCCCGGGCTGTGTATTAACTCTTGAGTGTGAATTAAGGTTGAATTCATATGGCTCATTTCCAATGAAGTCGAGTAAATAATCAAGGAGATGACTGGAATCCATTTTGAATCTTCTGCTTCAAGTAATGCATCATGGGAGTGCTTGTATATTTAAAGTGACAGGGTAGTTTTTATAGGCAGGTGAAGTTTAGTGCGGACAGTCATTTTCCATAAAATAAATATTTTTTGGGTTTGCATAAATATCCCTATTCACCATAAATATTGAAATGTTTTACATAATAGCGCTTTAATACTTTAGTTTTATTTATATGAAGGGAATTTTTAGGGAATTAAAAAGAACAATAGAATAATGTATCCGGACGCATTTCGGTAATGAGAATTCACCGGGATATTTTGCTGAAAATTATGGAAATAATGGTAAAATTATTTAAAAAAAAACGTTTCACCCTACAGCCATTCTGTATCTTTATGGAAAATAACACGAGTATTAATAATAAAAAGCTGCTTTTGTAAAATATGACTTGGACATGTTCACTTAAGCTTCATGAGAATCAACCAAATAATCCAGGAACTGGAATCAGGTGTTTGTTGGAAGAGTCAAACAGCCTTTAGACTCTGCTGTGTGGAGATTGTAGATCAATTCATTACAGAAAATATATTCCAAGTCTGTCTCATGACTGTGAGCACACTCTGCTGTTCTAATGTGTCCACTGCAGTGTATGATGGGGTCAGGGAGGGGTCTGTCCACTGCAGTGTATGATGGGTCAGGGAGGGGTCGGTCCACTGCAGTGTATGATGGGGTCAGGGAGGGGTCGGTCCACTGCAGTGTATGATGGGGTCAGGGAGGGGTCTGTCCACTGCAGTGTATGATGGGGTCAGGGAGGGGTCGGTCCACTGCAGTGTATGATGGGGTCAGGGAGGGGTCGGTCCAGTGTATGATGGGGTCAGGGAGGGGTCTGTCCACTGCAGTGTATGATGGGGTCAGGGAGGGGTCGGTCCACTGCAGTGTATGATGGGGTCAGGGAGGGGTCGGTCCACTGCAGTGTATGATGGGGTCAGGGAGGGGTCTGTCCACTGCAGTGTATGATGGGGTCTGGGAGGGGTCGGTCCAGTGTATGATGGGGTCAGGGAGGGGTCTGTCCAGTGTATGATGGGGTCAGGGAGGGGTCTGTCCACGGCAGTGTATGATGGGGTCAGGGAGGGGTCGGTCCACTGCAGTGTATGATGGGGTCAGGGAGGGGTCGGTCCAGTGTATGATGGGGTCAGGGAGGGGTCTGTCCACGGCAGTGTATGATGGGGTCAGGGAGGGGTCTGTCCACTGCAGTGTATGATGGGGTCAGGGAGGGGTCGGTCCACTGCAGTGTATGATGGGGTCAGGGAGGGGTCGGTCCACTGCAGTGTATGATGGGGTCAGGGAGGGGTCTGTCCACTGCAGTGTATGATGGGGTCAGGGAGGGGTCTGTCCACTGCAGTGTATGATGGGGTCAGGGGTCAACATTTCAGGGCCTTTATATCGGTGAATAAAATGCCTTATTTTAATGCTTTATTTGACAGTACGGAGACAGAGATGAAATGTGTCAGAGAGGGGAATGACATGCAGAGAACGACCCGGGCTGGATTCTAACCCGGGTCTGCTGTGAAGAGGAGAGACAGACAGACAGACAGACAGACAGACAGACAGACAGACAGACAGACAGAGAACGACCCGGGCTGGATTCTAACCCGGGTCTGCTGCAAAGAGGACTGACAGACAGACAGACAGACAGACAGACAGACAGACAGACAGACAGACAGACAGACAGACAGAGAACGACCCGGGCTGGATTGTAACCCGGGTCTGCTGTGAAGAGGACTGAGCCTCTATGGAACCCCTTACTCACTCATATCAGTTTGTCTAGTACAGATGAGAGTTGGTTAATGAAATACCAGATGACACAATGTTCCAGTTCTCAGTAAGATCTTTATTGAAGCAAGCGAGAGCCATTATCAGCGTTCACAGAGAGGGTGAATGCTTCAGAAGTTATAGTATTTAGAATGAACAACAAACAGCAAGTGTCTACAACACAGTGTGTAGATGTTTTCAGTTCCATCATTGTCTAACTTTAACCTTCAAAACCTTCAAAACATCTCAGTCATAACAGCCTGACAACTATTCCTTATCTTCATCACCTCACCAGTCTACCATCTGACACACACACACACACACACACACACACACACACACACACACACACACACACACACACACACACACACACACACACACACACACACACACACACAGGAGGAGGTCAAACCCTATCCATGGCAGAACTCCTTTACAATGAGTTTACTTGTATTTAGTTTCCCAACAACATACAGGTCCTTCTCATATAATAATAATAATAATAATAATGGATTGGATTTATATAGCGCTTTATTTCTATGTGACTCAAAGCGCTTACAGGGTTCCAGGTTCCATTCATTCACACACAGTCATACCGGTGGTGGTAAACTACCATAGTAGCCACAGCTGCCCTGGGGCAGACTGACAGAAGCGAGGCTGCCATTCAGCGCCATCGGCCCCTCCGACCACCACCTCAAACATACAGCAGTCATACACATTCACACGAGGCAAGGTGGGTGAAGTGTCTTGCCCAGGGACACAACGACCATGACACAAGTGGCCGGGCTGGGATCGAACCGCCAACCCTAGGATCATTGGCCAACCAGCTTAACCACCTGAGCCACGGTCGCCCCCATATAATTAGCATATTGTGATAAAGTTGATTATTTTCCATAATGTAATGATAATAATTGAACTTTCATATATTTTAGATTCATTGCACACCAACTGAAATATTTCAGGTCTTTTGTTGTTTTAATACTGATGATTTTGGCATACAGCTCATGAAAACCCCAAATTCCTATCTCAAAAAATTAGCATATCATGAAAAGGTACTCTAAACGAGCTCTTAACCTAATCATTTGAATCAACTAATTAACTCTTAACACCTGCAAAAGATTCCTGAGGCTTTTAAAAACTCCCAGCCTGGTTCATTACTCAAAACTGCAATCATGGGTAAGACTGCCGACCTGACTGCTGTCCAGAAGGCCATCATTGACACCCTCAAGCAAGAGGGTAAGACACAGAAAGACATTTCTGAGCGAATAGGCTGTTCCCAGAGTGCTGTATCAAGGCACCTCAGTGGGAAGTCTGTGGGAAGGAAAAAGTGTGGCAGAAAACGCTGCACAACCAGAAGAGGTGACCGGACCCTGAAGAGGATTGTGGAGAAGGGCCGATTCCAGACCTTGGGGGACCTGCGGAAGCAGTGGACTGAGTCTGGAGTAGAAACATAAAACGCAACGTAAAAGCGAATGTTTTGAAATGTGAATTTTGTCGCGTCCCACTTTAGAAGCAACGTCCCAGAAAAATCGAACTCTGTCCGAAAAAATAAAAAACGCAAATTCGCGATGCGAAATGACGGCGCTGGTGTGGAAGCTTGTATTGACTCTGTATATGTTCGTTAATAAACGGATTAATCGCACGAATAAAACGCGCCCGGTGTGCAAAGGCCTTAAGGCAGGAAATGTGCTTGGAGTTCAGCAGAATTGGTTTGGCAGTTGGAACATGAGTTTCAGGTTGTGCACATTGTGTCTGATGGTCCAATTAATGTGTTTAAACAATTGTGAAAAACTGTATTACCATATTTAAATTTCTATACAATGTACAGTATTCTATTTCACTATAATTATTATTTTCATTGTTATTTCCACATACAGTATTCTATTTCATCTACATTTAATATAATTTAGCATTTTAAATGGACTTTATTTTTATATGGTGAACCTTATCTGTAAACTTTTTATCTGCACTGTGTCCTTGCACTACTTCTTGAAATCTGTGCCAGAGTTGTTCATTAAAGTGAATTTCCCCGCTGCGGTATGAATAAAGGAATACCTTCTCTTTTTTTTACCAAGAAATAGTTTCAGCACATAAACTTATACTGTAGACGTGTTTATACATTTGTATAAAAACAAAAGCAACTTGTTAATCAGTGGCTATAAAGTTATGGAGGTGGGTATGCTGTTACCTTTGAACAATCTGATTCCAATAAATGATTAACTCTTGAATCTCACACTGTAGTTACCGGAACTGAAAGTAATAATAACCTAAAACAAAGGCATGGTATTTTAAATGTATTCTTGTGCAGTGTTTGAAATGCATAGGCTGAAATCCATTCTTCTTTAAATATGTGGTTTACAGTTGTGACAGCAGTGTGTTAACATGTCAACAAAGTGCTGGAAATCCACAGTGTTGTGCAGGTTGTGGTATAAGCCATGAGATAAGTCTGTAGACTTTTGAAAATTGTGTTTAAGCAATGAAAAACGAGCTAGAGTTTGGTCCACATGAACTGCTGCTGTAGTGTTGTTAGTTTTGCACATGTCGCTCCAGTTGTGCCCACTGTGGGTTAGCGACACTTGTAACTGTTTTAATTAGGCTATTGTCTCTTTCATTCAATTGATCTGAATGTTTTAAATTGTGTTGTCTGTGTGTGTGTGTGTGTGTGTGTGTGTGTGTGTGTGTGTGTGTGTGTCTGTGTGTGTGTGTGTGTGTGTGTGTGTGTGTGTGTGTGTGTGTGTGTAAACTTGTTATGTATTCTCATTGTATATTGTGTATCTGTACAAACTCGACGTCATTGTAAAAGAGGGTCACCCCTCAATTGATCTTTCGAGGTTAAATAAAGGAAAATTAAAATGAATAACAACAGTGGACACCAGTCATCAGCTTACCTTGACATTAGAGACTCAAGGCCCCAACTCGACAGTATCCAGCAGAGAAGGCCGTCCATTAGTTCCTGCAATGGCAAACAAAAGAACCAGGTTAGCTTATTGTTCGACAACAAATAACATTATTTGGAAACCACCCATAATGATAGCAACATCCAGTAGCACAGTGGTATAGGTCGGTGATAGAATCACACGTAATGGGAGCAGTGGTGGCAGAGTTGTCCCTCACTGACAACTGGTCGAAAATAAGCCAAAACAACATACACTTCAAACTAATGTTGGTCAATATTGTACGAGCATACACTGTTATCTAGCTCAAATGTATAACTTGATGTTATGCTCTTTAATACTTTCTGACGTCAAGTGTTTTTCAAGTAATTTTAGCATTAGGAAATAGTTAGATTTACTGACTAAACTAACTGCATCAGTTCGGTAGATTAAGTAGCAGTTTACGGGTGAAGACGTTGATTATCAATAAACCGAGATATTGTAGCTTCTTTGCACTGCTAGTATTGACCGACATTACTGCAAAGCCATTTAAATAATGTTGTAGCTAAATACACAAAGTTAGAAAAGTAGCGGTGAAAGGTAAAATCCTAAAAACGTTAAATGTTGTTACAAATTAACGCAGATTTAACATTAACTTCAGTAGAGATGTTTTCCTCTTCAAGATCGTCATCAGTGAGGGGAAAATAACAGGGGGAGCTGGGGCGGGAATACATGACCGTGTTCCTGCTAAAACAAACCATTCAGGATTGATAACAACTTCACATTTCTATATCAGTATGATGGTGGTGTGTCTTCAGCTTTCAGGTATTAATATTATACATTTTTAATAACATAAGTTTTTTTCATTGTCATGTAGCATTGTTAATTTTTTCACAGAGAAGTGTGAAAGATGGATGCATATAATATACAGTCGGTTTTTGAAAACGTTTTTTTTATTTGTTTCAATGCTTAAATATTGTGTATGTGAAGCAAGTTAATACTAATGCAAGTTGATATCTTCTTATTTGAATTCTATATGAAATGTTAGTGTTGGAGCCATTATGCTACTCTTTAGTTTTTGTTTTATTTGGTGACATGCAGTTTTGTGTTTGACAACTGGGTGGAGCATTGGCTCAAGGGAAACATATATAGGTAATCACATGGCACGGCCAGGTGTGTGTGATTGGGGAAAGTAAACAGTTTTACATTGTCATCAGTCTAAATTGTTTGCTCTGCACTAAACTGATTGATATTGAATTAACTTACCTTACAATAGAAACAAACTGGAATATGTGAGAAGAAGATTGAATTTAAACAGAGAAATCCAACAGACTCAGGGAGAGCTGAATAAACATGCACAAAAGATGGAGAGGAATAAAGACTAATAAGGTGGTTGTATGCAGAATGCTCGTGCCAGAAACTCATTCAGTGGTTTTGTACAGATAAATAAATAAATATTAGCAGGTTCTCAATAGTATTTCAATTTAGGGGGGGGGTGCGAAAAAAATTCTGTCCCCTAGGGGGGACATGACAGAAAATAATTGAGAACCACAGTGATGTGGAGTCTTAAACTGTCCTAGCTTTGCCAGCACTTATTTCTGTACAGCTAAATAGCTCCATAGAAACATCGCTGCGTTTATTTCTGCCACCAGGTCAATTCAATGTTGGCTTGCTCCTGCTTACTCTCCCGCACGCATGCCTTAGTCATGCGCAGGCCCCTGATCTCCTTGTAAGGGTCAGGGGCCTATCACGAGCCAGTCAATTATTTCTTTTTTTGGAATGGCATTGTTCAGGGCCTTCGAAGACCAGGGCCCCACATTCAGCTTGTAAAAAAAAAATAAAAAATTTGATGGGCCCCCCACGACTGTCACACTTTCCTCCGCAGTCCGTCGGCCCTGCACACACACACACACACACACACACACACACACACACACACACACACACACACACACACACACACACACACACACACACACACACACAGGGATCCCTTGCTCTATCACTCTCCCTGAGCTTTCTAAAAAAAAATTAAATCCTGTTATAGGGTCTAAGAGGGCAGGGTGTCATACTGTATTTAATGTAAAGCCCACTGAGGGTGTGATATCGGGCAATGGAAATAAAACTGATTTAGAGCATGGAATACTCTTGGTAGTTAGATTTACTGTACAAAAGTCTAAATAAAATTGGAGAAATGTATTTTAAACAGACAAGCTTGTCACTTCAGATATCTTTTTATATAATCAAAATTTAAACAATTATCATTATTAAACATACAGCAGAGAAACAGTCCACATTATGGGAAGACTCAGACTGTTTCTGTGAAATCATGTGACTGCAGAGCTCCTCCCCACGCCCACACACACTCACTCCCACCACTTCTGCAGATATAAAAATGCTCTCTGCCTCAGCATCAGACAGCTTTTCGAGGCCAACAACAGAGGTAAGAGAAATTAGAAATTACTTTAAAATGCCAAGACCAGCTTATAGCACCAGAAATATATGCATGAGGAAGAATGTGTTCAGAATATCTTTTAACTTTACATAACTAATATATTGCATTCATTTGATGCCTTTGGTGCATCCATAAAAAAAAAACTCACACGCTGCCTCCTAAGGCAGTTAGCGTGACACTAAGAATTGGTATGTAGTTAAAAATAACATGAATGTATTTTTCCATAATTTTTTTTTCTCACGATACAAACAATACTCATCTTTAAATTAAGAATGTTCGTCCTTTCAAATTCCAGTTGTTTACATAAAGTTTTAGTTCTAGTTTTTTATGAAAAAATACAATAAATGAATTAAAAGCAAAATAATTAGTCTAAATTGGATTTTTTGAGGGGGATTATAAGAGTGTGATAGATGTCAATAATTAGCAATGATTTTGCATTTTTAATTTTTGTTGCTGTCTAAGATTAAAAAATCCGTACACACTCTGCCTCCTAAAGCAGTTAGCATGACATTAGGAATTGATATGTAGATAAAAATAACATGAATGTATTTTTTTATAACTTTTTTTTCAACTTCAGTCCTCACCATAAAAACCACATTCATCTTTATTTTAAGGAATGTAACACTTTAAATTCCTGTTGCTTTAAATAAAGTCACTAATTTTATTTATGAAAAAACACAAAACAATTAATTAGATGCAAAATACTTATTGCAAATGATATTTTTTTGAGGGGGATTATAAAAGAGTAGTGTAGCAATAATTTTGAATAGAATGCATTTATATTTTTTAAGCTGTTTAAGATTTAAAATGTGCCACCCATTAGAAGCCATTGTACGGCACACAGGCTTCCATTAGTGTAAGTAAAATTAATATACAGTGCATTATCGTGAATTGAGGTTAAAATTCATAAATGATCAGAAAACATTGGCCTTGACCAAATATGAAGCCATTTGCATTTACAGAGCTTCAGCAGTTGTAAAACGAAAAACCAAAATGTACCAAAAAGGGCCTAAGATGCACTGAAGGTTAAAGAAATAAGGTTACTTTGAGAATTGTTTTTCTTCGATAATCATGACTGAACACTGAACATTATAATTAATAATTTATAGATAATATTTAACTAAACTAACTTGAATGTTCTTGTTTGTAGACTGGTATTAACATGTTTCTACACTTCCTCAGAACTGCCGAGTTTAGTCAGTGTGGTAAATTTGAATAGCCTCTATAATACTAAAGGTTGCAAGCTAAGCAGTCCTAAAGGTTGGGGTCACTGGGAAAGGGCGGAAACACCCACAAATGGACATGTGTTTGACTTGTTGTGATGAAAGGATCTGTCTATTTGTAGATATTAACACACCTGATACACACCACACAGAGATATGAACACTGTTCTGTAGCCTTAAGGAGAGAGAGCCAATGCTGGCATCTCAACCTGCTGCTTCAATGCCCCACCAAATCCTGTGTAAATGTCCTGTCTGGAATCTTCCTTAATAAACCAGAAACTGATCAAAGTCCAGTCTGCCGCCTGTATCTTGTCAAGCCATGGGGATTAATTCGGCTACCACATCAGTTTGGCAGTTAAAACATGTCAGGGTACTAAAAGTTATTACTAGTCTGTATACAAGAACATTCAAGTCAATTTATCACATTAAACTTAACAAACCTTTTTGGAATGAATCTGATGATTACTCATAATAAGAAACTAATAATATAATAATAACTCATAATGTTACAGCTGACAGGAGCTCACTGACTTGTTTTTCCTTCATCCAGAGAACTAATAAGGAGCCCATCCTCCAGCTCCTGTGAAGCTCTGACCATGGCCTGCTCGTGAGTATTTCATCGTTTTATTATTGAAATGCATTACAGTGCAAAGTCTGATGTATCACCATTTACTACACGTTACAAAAAGTCATCGGCTGTTGCGTTTATTCCTGCTTTGTGATTGGCTTTTAGGTAAATCCATATCAGTAAAGTTTTTTTTTCACATATTTATGTCAAACGCTTATCGTCATAATCGACGGGAGTATTATCGCAATTAATAATTGTAATCGAATTATTGCCCAGCCCTAGTTGCTGTTTTTCTTTAATTTGTTCAGACATTCATTTTGTGACAATGTTAAGTTTAATGTTAAATTGCCTATCAGGCCCACTGTAAAAAGTAATTGCCCCTTTGATATTAATAAAAATTCTGATTCCAAGTACTTCCTTTACTATTACAATCGGTCAGTTTTAACCTGGAACACAGCTGATGTTATTTTGAGACACTATTCTAAAAATATAAAATGTTAAAATGTCCTTAAAGTTATAAAACTTGTAGTCTGTGATAAATAGCACAATATGTTTCATGTCGAAGTAATCAAAACATTATTTTGTACTCGAAAACACGTTGTATGAGCTAAGGACAGGAATGGCAAACAGAAGTTCAACATTCGTCATGATCATAAT
This sequence comes from Hyperoplus immaculatus, assembly GCA_949357725.1. Classification (NCBI taxonomy): domain Eukaryota; kingdom Metazoa; phylum Chordata; class Actinopteri; order Uranoscopiformes; family Ammodytidae; genus Hyperoplus; species Hyperoplus immaculatus. Next base: position 177,834 of record CASHTC010000829.1, on the reverse strand, counting down.
AATCTAAAATTATGAAAATAATCTTACACAATTTGGTTAGACTTTACATTAAGTAGACACTCATCAGCATTAATTGATGTTTAACTAATGCCCAGGGGCCGTATTCACAAAACATTTTATCTTATCTAAGAGTTCTCCTAAGGAGCACTAAAAGTTCTTAGTAAGGAGTGATTTCTTAAAACCTATTCACAAAGCTGATAAGACCAACTTTTACTAAGGAATGGGAGGGACTCCTAAGCTAAGAATAGAGGGCGGGGTTGACCCTGTTGCTATGGATGATGTCATGTTCAAACCTTCTATGCCCACAGTGATTGGCTGAGAGGGAATGAGAGCTAAGAGTGAGTTTATGATAGAAACACTGTGGGAGATATCCATAGTGTGTCGCTGTATTAAAGTTAAGAGTTTTTATATAAATTAATGACAAGTGACACTGATTGACACTGGGAGGTAATCCGAGATTAACTGATCACGTCACGTTCAAGTCCATTGCATGCACAGTGTGTATTGAGTTTATTTAAAAATATTTGAAAATGGGGCTGCCCTCAGTTGCCCATGCACTGTGTATAGTCTATAGCCTATTTCAGCCTCGTCCCAGATGAACTGATTCAATTATTAAGCTATTAACTATCTACCATTGTTATAAATCCTTAACAAACTGCTAACAAACACTTAACAAATCATTAATAATCATTAATTAAGAGTTTACTAATGATCTATTAACGAGTTACAACGGATAGTTATTATAAAGTGTTACCGATATTTCTTTATAAAACCGCACGTGCAGAAAGCATGGCAGAAAGAGGATGTCACGGAACTCAGTCTGTTCAGCTTTTCAAAATAAGACTTTCAAAGTAAAAGTACTAAAAAAAATATATATATATTACGGTGATTAATTTCTCTGCGTGAGAAATTGGAGGTGTGGCGTGCGAGCGTGTGAACTGGTTGATATGCGTGTGTCTCACGGCCAAAGCGTGAGACTTGGCCGCTCTGAGCAATAGTCAGACAGCGACAAACCAGGAAATTCACAATTTAGAAACAACAGCCGGCGAAATCGTAAAGTACATGCGGAAGGAAAAAGGCGAGACGCGCAACTATACAGTAGCGGATCTGTGGAATGGAGGAGATGCTGCGAAGCGCCACATATAGGCTATAGGCCTACTCTAGTAGGAAATTAAACCCAAACGTGACACCAACAGTAACTTTCAGTGCATCATAAACCCAAAGCAACTGGAGGAAAATTAACTTAATAGATATTTTTTTATAACAATATAATAAATATAAATGTGTCTATACTTTCTAAACATAGCTTTACTAAGATCATTAACCCCTTACAGCTATTAAGGAACCTTTCATAAAGCTCACTAGCATTAAATCTCTCCAAAACACCATCAAATGGTTGTCTGTGATTTACTCTTAGTGACTTAGGAGCTTTTCATAGATTTAGGAGCTAGTTTTAGCGCTAAAATGCTTTGTGAATTACACTTATCTTAAAAAGTTAGGAGTCCTAAAATTAGGAGTGAAACGCCCCTTATTTTTGAGAGTTACTCCTAAATCAGCACGTTAAGACCTACTCTTAGCCTTAAAATGTTTTGTGAATACGGCCCCTGTTCATCCTGAGTTAATGTAGGACTCATGTAAGACTCATGGAGGACTCAGCCATGAATGAATGGTTACTCCATCAGTAACTAATCAGAAGTCAGTCTAATTACTAAGTCTTTAATGATACTTGCTTACCCAAATCATACATTACAGATTAACTCAGATATGTTTCTTAAAATGTATTAAAACTATTAATTGATTGATTGATTGATTAATTAATTAATTAATAAAGTAATTAATTAATTACTTTATAAATTAATTACTTTATTAATTAATTAACATAGTTTAACATTACCATAACTGAAAACCGGGATTTTCCTTCGAGCCTCTCCCCTTTGTCATTTCAACAGAGATTATTTCTAGCTCTGTATATTTGATTTTTCGGGGGTATTAGCACCTGGCTATTGGGAGCTCTGATACCATGTGACCTATATCTCCATGATGTTCATTTGATGATGTTCTTTTTTCATACACAGAACTTTGAAATATTTACTATGGGGATCACTTTTAAGAGGGCCACCAGAACCGCTTTTTAACATTAAAGAGACATACATTTGTTAAAAAAAGGAGGCAGAATTTTGCCCATCCAGTACGAATTTCTTATGTGTTTTTATTTGTTTATGGCTGCGAAGAGTGCTTTTCACATTGGTCTGAAGTCAAGGGCATCAGTATCGCCAAAATGGAGTAAAATCTTTAAAACATAATGCACCCATCCCAACACTTTGTTGAACTTGAAACATTTTCTGCATCACTTTCAACACGACTTGACCGGATGTTGACAGTTTCACAAGAGGCCAAAGTGAAACATGCAGAGATTATAAATGCACGTTGTGTAACATTACATAAATACAACTTTTGGAAAACATCTCTCTATGTCTTTTCAATCCTTCTTAAATACTTAGAATCTAGATGTTTTAAGGTTCCTTTTAGTAAGTTTTTGTTTTGTTGTAAATCTAATTTGTCATAGCTTTAACAATAGAAAATAAAGGGGGCACCCTTAGCTCAGTTGGTAGGGCGTCCCCCCCATGGGCCTCGGCCAGCAGCGGACCCGGGTTTGATTCCAGCCCGCGGTCGTTCTCTGCATGTCACTCCCCTCTCTGCCCCATTTCACCTCTGTCTCTCTCTACACTATCAATAAAGCATAAAAAATATATTTAAAAAACACAAAGAAAAAAACTATAAAAAATAACATGTTACATGTACAAAGAGGGAATTTTTTTTTTCTAAATCCCTGTGTGTTTTGAAAGATCTTTTAATTATTTTACAAATTTAAACATATTTTTGAAACATTCTAAACATTTTTGTGCATTTTTAAGCACATTTTTTGATACATTTTAACATCTTAATCCAGTGTTTTAATCCTGCTTCCTTTAAGCATGGATAGTAGTGACTGAGTGTTTTAATCCTGCTTCCTTTAAGCATGGATAGTAGTGACTGAGTGTTTTAATCCTGCTTCCTTTAAGCATGGATAGTAGTGACTGAGTGGTTTAATCCTGCTTCCTTTAAGCATGGATAGTAGTGACTGAGTGTGCAGCGGAGTGAGAAAGATAGGCAGACAGACTTGCCCAAATTATTGACTAGTTAAATGTCATTCACACATCCAGTGTTTTTTCGCTAGTGCCTCCAATGTCCTGCTGGAGGAAAATAGTAGCCAGCGGAGAACCAGACTGTCCTAGGGGGTCTGGGGGTATGCCCCCCCGGGAGATTTCTTTTTACCTTTTTAAAGTGAAATGCATGAATCTGGTGCACTTTGAGAGGAAAATTAAGAGGCTAAATATGAGGAATTTTGTGTGAACAAATAATTTGGAGACACTGGGTCTGATGAATTAGAAGCTATTGAAGAGGGACACATGGATTTTCCATAAAGATATTAATTTAAAATTAAAAAAAATGTGCAGGGTCCTCTGGGTTGGGCTTGGAGCTCTTTTTCTTTAACAATACATATTTCTCTGTAATATAATGGATGCATTTAAATACAGTGAGAGGAACGAAGCAGAAGAACTCTTGTCCAGCTATGCCGTGATCTTAATATAAAAACACAAACTCAAAAAAAATAAATAAATACATTTTTTTTTTTCACATATTCATCCGCGCCCCCCCCCCCCCCCTCCTGCCATAACCCCGCAGTTTGAAAACCACTGGGTTACATAAATCTTAATTTCTAAATGATCTGCTTTTTCTTTAGGAAATTTGAGAACATCACCTCCAAAGTTCTGATCCATTCAGGATCTCCTGCTCTCTACCAGCTGACACCAGAGGAAAAGAACATTGGAACTCTGAAAAAACTGACTCTTGGTAAAAAAAATCTAAACAAAATAAATAAAACCATTTTGCTTGTGGGTGCAACAGGATCAGGAAAATCTACTCTGATCAACGCTCTGGTCAACTACGCCATGGGAGTGGAGTGGGAGGACGATGTCTGGTTTAAGATCGTAGAAGACGAGAAGAAAAGTCAAACAGAAAGTCAGACATCAGATGTGATCGTGTACGAGATCTTTGGCTTTGAAGATAAAACTCTGCCGTACTCTCTGACCATCATCGACACTCCTGGATACGGAGATACAAGAGGTAAGAAACAAGATGATATCATCAGTCAAAGATTACTGGACTTGTTCCGCTCAGAGGACGGAATTCATGAGATTAACGTGGTGGGTCTGGTGTTGAAAGCGACTGTGAATCGGCTGGATGAGCGACTGAAGTACATCTTTGAATCAGTGGTGGATCTGTTTGGAAAAGACATGGAGAAGAACATTGTTGCCCTCATCACACACTCACCTAATAGTAGAACACCTAAACATGCTCTGGGAGCACTTCAGGCAGCAGATATTAAGTGTGCTCAAAATGACAAGAAACAGCCGGTTCACTTCTTGTTTAATAATTGCCAACATGAAGACAGGACAGACGATGAAGACGACTATGAAGATACAGTAACAGAGAAAGGAATGAAACGGTTCACAGACTTTCTGGAAAAAGCTGAACCTCAGCAACTCAAGACTACTATGGAGGTCATCAATACACGCATCCAACAGAAAGCCTGCATCCAAAACCTGAAAGAGAGAGTTGAGTTGATAGAACAAAAACAGACAGAAATACAACAGACTCAGGACAGTCTGAAGAAACATGAAGAAAAGATGAAGAGCAATAAAGACTTCAAGATAGAAGTTAAGGAGAAGTACAGAGAAAAAGAAACTATCGATGCATGGTGGGATAATAAAGCTGTCTGTTGCACAAAGTGTGAGGAGAACTGTCACCATCCTGGATGCACATGGGCCTGGAGTCCAAATATGTGTGAGGTCATGAAAGATGATCGCTGTACTTCATGTACCGGGAAGTGTCATGTGTCAGATCATGTGAAAGAAAACTGGAAGTATGTGACCAAGACAAGAAAAGTTCAGAAGACACTACAAGACCTAAAAGCGAAGTATGACCAGGCAGAAGCAGGCTGTGAGAAGAAGACAACCCTTTTGGAGGGACTTCAGAAGAAAATGGAAAACCTTCAGAAAGACAAAGATCGGTGGCTGGAAGAGTCTTTTGAGCATGTTCTGACACTGCAGGAAATCGCCCTGAATGATAATTCAGCGTCCACTCACAAGCACTTGGTCTTCCTGATTGAAAAGATGGGAGAGAAAGGCGACACAGAGAAGGTCCAGAAACTGGAAGAGATTAAAAAAAGAATGGAAGAACAAACCAAATCTGCATCCATGTCGGATAAAGTAACAGCAGCTGGTAGCGCAGTTAAAGAAGCTGGTAGAGCGGTTAAAAAAGCTGTGACAGGGAAGTAGGTGAATCCCATCATGATGAGCAGACAACTCAGGTCCAACTTTCTGTCTGTCTGTCTGTCTGTCTGTCTGTCTGTCTGTCTGTCTGTCTGTCTTCTAGAGGTTGGACAGTAACTAAAGATGGACATATTTATCCCGTGGAAACTGAAAAGAGTAAAAATTAAGTTGAGAACATTTATCATGATTTGTTCACACTGTTTTAGATAAAGTTTGATTCATTTACATTTAGTTTGTGTTTGTTGGAGTTTTAATTAATTTTAATTCGCCAGAGCGACAGATGGGTGAATGTTTATGCGCCTACAATGGCGGAGCAGGTAAAAATCCTTCCCAATGTCTGTTTTGATGGTTTTTATCATTTTTTACCACACTTATGGATCTGAGATTATTATTATTATTATTAGTTTATTTGATTAGGACAGTGCATATTAATCAACATGTCAGCAAAGCATCAATGTAAATATGCCGGAGTTAGCATAAATGCTAATTCGCATCCGTAGTCCTAAGGCAAGTCATAATACAATACATCAATATACAGCTACATGAAACAATTTTACACAGTTAATTCACAACTAGCTAAAATACAGTTGTACACTGACACCCAATCAGTATAGGCGGTTAGAAAAGACAAAAGAAACAAAACAACATCAGGAAGAAAGGAAAAAAGAAGAAAAAAAAAAAAAAAAAAAAAAAAAAAAAAGCTATGCATGAGAACAGGTCTGGCTTGCTACTAACCACTCTTTGATGGTCTTTTTAAAGGTGGTGTAGGTGGTACAGTCTCTGACTTGAGCTGGTAATTCATTCCAGGACTGTGTTCCTCTGATGGACAGGACCATTTGGCCAAATTTGGTCCTGCGCCGTTGTATTTCACAGTCACCTCTAGTTATTGCCCTGGTGTTTACTCTAGGGGATTTTTTCTTTATGTAGTTCTGTAGTGGGGGAGGGGCTAGACCGTTTAAAACCTTATAAATTAAACAAACATCCAAAAACTGTTGAAAACTATCAAGGTCCATGATTTTATACTTATTAACAATTTTACAATAGTGGTAGGATATGGGTTTTCTGTCTAGTATTTTAAGTGTTCTTTTGAATAGAGATTTGATTGGTTTAAGGGTGGTCTCAGATGTGTGTGACCATGTTGTATAACAGTACGAGATATGGGCAAAAATCATTGCATGCATATAAGTCTTTGCCGTCTCCATGGTCAGGAAAGGTCTTATATGCTTGAAGTTGGATAAATTAAATGTAATTGTATTTCTAACCTTCTTAACATGCCGCTCAAAGTTCAGACCAGAATCAAAAATGACCCCAAGGTACTTAAAATGATCAACAACGTCAAGCCTCTCTCCACCCACCATGACAGAAGGTTCCAATGGGACACTGGCACCATAGCTCCTGAAAGCATTGCAGCAGCTTCTTGAATAGATGATGCTAGATAACTCGCTGCTTGAAGACCGCAGTGCATTAATGTGGTGACGTTGGGAGGTGGGAGGGGACTGCTAACTGCAGTAACTGACAGGAAGTTAGCTAAAAGAACCATTCCTCTTACAGCACCTTTAAATGAATGTTACCATAATCGGTTTTATATTTAAGATTTTTCTTTGATCAGAGATTAAGTGATGTTTGAATGTTTTACATGGGGATGTTGTGAACAGTTCTCAGCTGTAAGATCTAAACCGATGAACATTTAATGGATCAAATTGTATATTATGAGTAACTAAAAAAGAGAAATCATGACTAATCTATCTGTGTTTTGCTCAAAGTAATGCTCATCTGTTTCAGATATCTTAAAGTGCGTTAAAAGTGTGATTTTCTTTAACAATTTTATTTTTACTATTCTGATTTAGTTACCGTAAAGTGAGTTAATGAACTTAACTTAATAAATAGTTTTTACTATTTGGTATAATAAGTATAATTAAATGACTTTAGTTTGATTCAATGTATGCTGTATTGCTTAGTTAGGACAATATGTGTTTTTCTCTGTTGTGATCTAGAGGTTTTGCCTTCCGTTTGTTTTGTGTCTTTTCATGTCAATTCACAGCAGATGAGACGAGAGGGGTTTTGGATCATTGTAGGAGAGATTTTTTGTGGGTGATGTTGATTTATCAATTAATTAATCAATTAATGATAGAACAAATCTGTTGTTGAAATATTTAAATGCCTTCTAAATGCTACACTTGATATATGATAAGCTTTTTGTTTCACAATTTAATCAAAGTTAAAAACTGGTATGTGTATAAGATCATACATTTTTATAAGAAAATGTTTTAGATGTTGGGAAACTAAATACAAGTGAACTCATTGTAAAGGAGTTTGGCCTGGAGTGGGTTGAATCCTCCTCCTGTGTGTGTTACAGCACAGGTGAGGTGTTGTAGGAAACGAGGTGTGGAACCGTGTGAAGCAAGATCATACACCTTGAGTGGAAACATTTACAGCCTGTGTTGTCTATAGTTAATGTGTTAATTCTAAGTACTATAACCACAAAGGAGAGAATGCTTTTCCCCAGTCATATCTGCATGTCTGTGTATTGCTGATGATCGCTTTTGTTTGCAATCAATAAAGATCTACTGAGAATCAGAATATTGTCTCATCTGGTATTTTATTAACTGCACTAGACACAATTATATTTCAGCTTTTACAACATATTGAGTTTTCACTGGATTATCACCAAGTTTTTGAGCCTAAAAATGTGTCTGCCTTTTTCATTAAAACATACAGTATTATACAATTGTTCGAGTTGATACAGAAACACAGACCAACATTAGAACTGATGTTTCATTTAAGTCTCTTGGATCTCAATTAGATTTTCTTAATAAATAAATAAAGATCAAAGATTTAAAATACTGGTTTGATTCTGTTTTATCCTGTTTGGTTATTGTTGTATATATATATATATATATATATATATATATATATATATATATATATATATATATATATATATATATATATACAGCTCCAGAAAAACATTAAGAGAAACATTCACTCACTTCAAATGTTCAGTGTCTCTTGTTTTACTCTTTTTTTTTATCAATATATTTATTGGTTTTTCCTTTTTTTAACAAGAACAACAAAAACAATAGAAATACAATACACACACAACCCCCTCCCCCACCCCCTCGGCTGTATAAATGTATATATTATCTCACAATATATATTTTAGTATCAAAAATATAATTTAATTCAGAAAATTCAAAAAACAGATTAAAAAAAATAAAACTATTTAAAAAAATAAAACAGATACTAAAACGGATAAATAACCAAACTAATAAATAAACAATAAACAATTTAAACCCAATGATAATCAAACACCAACAACCATGACAAACCGTGACTCAGTTTGAGTCATGGTTTCCTCTCATGAAAAGTTTAAAAAAATTATCCTCACCTTCAATGTGGTTGAGTCAAACATGGGGGCGAGGGTGTTTGCCAGGACGCCTGCCTGATGGTTGATGGGTTTATCCTTATTGATGTCATGATGATAGGTAGGTTTATCTTGAGTTGAATCGATGTAAATATATTCCAACCCACTGAAATGGTTTACTTTATCTGTTTCTGGAGTTGGGAAACTTGTACATGATGAACCTGATAAGGAGCAGAGGAGAGAAACGTCAGTCAGCAGAAACAATACAGACTCTATAAATCACTGGTCTCTCAGTGTAACAAACTCTTCTCTGTACGTCTGTGCTCATCAAATAATCAAGTAGTAAGAGGAGATAAAGTACAGGAATAGTAGAGCAATCTTTTTAATAAAATATGCAAAGTAGTGCTTTTTCTTGAACTTTTTTATCCTATGTATTTATATCATTGTGTCTTGTTTTCCTTCTAATGTTTACAGTTTTTGCCTAATGCTTACACACTAATAGTGGTTGCTAGGCCCAAAGCATCACAACCTCTAACTTTGGTGACCATGCCCTAAACACAAGCACCAACCCTATAAACACAATAAGTGCTTTGCACTGTGTTTGAAATTCTCCAACACACTTTTTGCAAAACACTACACACACTGTTTTTCACACAAGACACATTGTTCAAAAATGAAATCTCCTGCAATCATTGGGAAAACACATCTATTTAAAATACAAAACACAACCAAACTTGGAAAAGCACACAGACTCACACACATGAAAACAAATAATAAAGCTAATATAATACCAATCAGTGTGAGCCTTAGCACTACAAATAGACCTCAGGTGAGCTCAGCTCCTTTGTGAGACAGTAAGAGTCAGGGGAAGAGGACAAGAGAGAGAGAGAGAGAGAGAGAGAGAGAGAGAGAGAGAGAGGGGAAGAGGAGGAGAGAGAGCGGAAGGAGGACGATGACAAAGGAGACAACAGACGGAGACAGGGTCACTATAGTGGACCATGTTATAGATCATGGCCTAACAATATAGGAGGCTGGTCTGAGAGTCCAGCCCAACAACACAATAGCTCCATAATTAGGACATTTAGACTGGATATCAGGAATATGTTCGCTGTTGCTTCTCAAAGGATGACATTGCATGTGATGTTGATGAGGCGATGTAGCCAGACGCAAACGGGAGGCGGTATCCAAAGGATTCATAATCCACTCGCCCCATTCCTTACAACACTTCTTTGTTTTACTGTAATTGTTTCAGAGTTCATAGTGACACACTGAATTGCTTGTTGAACTGCGATCCTATTCGTTGTGTTTTTTTCTTTTTTTGGCCAAAACCATGAAATTGCAATTTAAACTTGTTTTCTTTTCTAATTGAACATATAGTGGATCAATCTTTCCAAAAAATTCTGCAAAAGGTTGGATACGGCATGCAAGGCCATATTTCCCCCGTCGCTTGGCAAGGGCGGACATTGCCTGTGACGTGGATGAGGTGGTGTGGCCAGATGCCAACAGGAGACAGGATTCATAGCCTAAATGTCTTCCAATCATTCCCTTAGAACACTATGTTTTGTAGAATATTCTAGTTGTACCATTTATTTTTCAACTTTTGCAAAAACCTGAAATGGCAAAATAAAATAAAATAAAAGATCTGCAGCGTTTACATTTAGTTTTCATGTGTCTAGATCAACGGTAGTGGATCAATCTTTCACAAAAAAAAATCTGTATGAGACTTTTAAAGTCAAAAACCATCCAAAGTACTGAATACAGCTGTGTTCTGCATGAAGCCCATCTGTGTTGCTGCTGAAAGAGTCATTCAAAGGAGCATGTGTGTATTGTTTTGATGCTAAAAACAGTTTTGAAATGGGATTGTTAGGTTTTGTTTCAAGAGTTTCATTTTGCCGTATAAGTTAGAAGTTTATCTCCCTGTGCTCTGCCTCATTCGGCCTGTGTGTTAAGTTTTGACACAGTGGGCAAAAGTCTGCAACATGTGTGTAAGCATTCGGCAAAAACTGTATATTAGCTTTATTTTTTATTTTTCATGTGTGTGAGTCTGTGTGCTTTTCCAATTTTGTTGTGTTTTGTATTTTAAATAGATGTGTTTTCCAAAGGATTGCAGATGATTTCCTTTTTGACCAATGTGTCTTATGTAAAACACAGTGTGTAGAGTTTTGCACAAAGTGTGTTGGTGAATTTCAAACACAGTGCAAAGCACTTATTGTGTTTATAGGGTTGGTGCTTGTGTTTAGGGCATGGTCACCAAAGTTAGAGGTTGTGATGCTTTGGGCCTAGCAACCACTGTTAGTGTGTAAGCATTAGGTAAAAACTGTAATGTTTCATTGTCTCTTTCAATGCAGTTAAATATGCCTCTTTAAAGCCTTCTGTCTGAAAGCAGACACAGAAACAAACTTTACTTTGAAGGAAAGGTGTAATTAAAGGATAAGAAAGAAACTCACCAGTCCACTGCAGCACCGTTTTCATTCCTGCAGGTCACTTTGTCGTTGCCAGTCTTGGTTTTCTTTGGTGAAGAGGGCGCACCGGCCACAGAGCTGCAGCAGAGCAGACTGACACACACAATCAGCCGCCACATAACGCCCTGAAACACAGAGTTCAGTCATTAGTTCCACTTCATTCTTTAAATGTAAAAAGACCTAATTAAAGGGATAGTTCAGTATTATTGAAGTGTGGCTGTATGAGGTACTTATGTATAGTTAGTGTGTTGCCTTATGGACACACACACACACACACACACAGACACACACACATACACACACAGACACACACACACACACACACACAC
>CASHTC010000829.1:151304-156304 GCA_949357725.1 Hyperoplus immaculatus | reverse complement strand
TCCACGGCAGTGTATGATGGGGTCAGGGAGGGGTCTGTCCACTGCAGTGTATGATGGGGTCAGGGAGGGGTCGGTCCACTGCAGTGTATGATGGGGTCAGGGAGGGGTCGGTCCACTGCAGTGTATGATGGGGTCAGGGAGGGGTCTGTCCACTGCAGTGTATGATGGGGTCAGGGAGGGGTCTGTCCACTGCAGTGTATGATGGGGTCAGGGGTCAACATTTCAGGGCCTTTATATCGGTGAATAAAATGCCTTATTTTAATGCTTTATTTGACAGTACGGAGACAGAGATGAAATGTGTCAGAGAGGGGAATGACATGCAGAGAACGACCCGGGCTGGATTCTAACCCGGGTCTGCTGTGAAGAGGAGAGACAGACAGACAGACAGACAGACAGACAGACAGACAGACAGACAGACAGAGAACGACCCGGGCTGGATTCTAACCCGGGTCTGCTGCAAAGAGGACTGACAGACAGACAGACAGACAGACAGACAGACAGACAGACAGACAGACAGACAGACAGACAGAGAACGACCCGGGCTGGATTGTAACCCGGGTCTGCTGTGAAGAGGACTGAGCCTCTATGGAACCCCTTACTCACTCATATCAGTTTGTCTAGTACAGATGAGAGTTGGTTAATGAAATACCAGATGACACAATGTTCCAGTTCTCAGTAAGATCTTTATTGAAGCAAGCGAGAGCCATTATCAGCGTTCACAGAGAGGGTGAATGCTTCAGAAGTTATAGTATTTAGAATGAACAACAAACAGCAAGTGTCTACAACACAGTGTGTAGATGTTTTCAGTTCCATCATTGTCTAACTTTAACCTTCAAAACCTTCAAAACATCTCAGTCATAACAGCCTGACAACTATTCCTTATCTTCATCACCTCACCAGTCTACCATCTGACACACACACACACACACACACACACACACACACACACACACACACACACACACACACACACACACACACACACACACACACACACACACACACAGGAGGAGGTCAAACCCTATCCATGGCAGAACTCCTTTACAATGAGTTTACTTGTATTTAGTTTCCCAACAACATACAGGTCCTTCTCATATAATAATAATAATAATAATAATGGATTGGATTTATATAGCGCTTTATTTCTATGTGACTCAAAGCGCTTACAGGGTTCCAGGTTCCATTCATTCACACACAGTCATACCGGTGGTGGTAAACTACCATAGTAGCCACAGCTGCCCTGGGGCAGACTGACAGAAGCGAGGCTGCCATTCAGCGCCATCGGCCCCTCCGACCACCACCTCAAACATACAGCAGTCATACACATTCACACGAGGCAAGGTGGGTGAAGTGTCTTGCCCAGGGACACAACGACCATGACACAAGTGGCCGGGCTGGGATCGAACCGCCAACCCTAGGATCATTGGCCAACCAGCTTAACCACCTGAGCCACGGTCGCCCCCATATAATTAGCATATTGTGATAAAGTTGATTATTTTCCATAATGTAATGATAATAATTGAACTTTCATATATTTTAGATTCATTGCACACCAACTGAAATATTTCAGGTCTTTTGTTGTTTTAATACTGATGATTTTGGCATACAGCTCATGAAAACCCCAAATTCCTATCTCAAAAAATTAGCATATCATGAAAAGGTACTCTAAACGAGCTCTTAACCTAATCATTTGAATCAACTAATTAACTCTTAACACCTGCAAAAGATTCCTGAGGCTTTTAAAAACTCCCAGCCTGGTTCATTACTCAAAACTGCAATCATGGGTAAGACTGCCGACCTGACTGCTGTCCAGAAGGCCATCATTGACACCCTCAAGCAAGAGGGTAAGACACAGAAAGACATTTCTGAGCGAATAGGCTGTTCCCAGAGTGCTGTATCAAGGCACCTCAGTGGGAAGTCTGTGGGAAGGAAAAAGTGTGGCAGAAAACGCTGCACAACCAGAAGAGGTGACCGGACCCTGAAGAGGATTGTGGAGAAGGGCCGATTCCAGACCTTGGGGGACCTGCGGAAGCAGTGGACTGAGTCTGGAGTAGAAACATAAAACGCAACGTAAAAGCGAATGTTTTGAAATGTGAATTTTGTCGCGTCCCACTTTAGAAGCAACGTCCCAGAAAAATCGAACTCTGTCCGAAAAAATAAAAAACGCAAATTCGCGATGCGAAATGACGGCGCTGGTGTGGAAGCTTGTATTGACTCTGTATATGTTCGTTAATAAACGGATTAATCGCACGAATAAAACGCGCCCGGTGTGCAAAGGCCTTAAGGCAGGAAATGTGCTTGGAGTTCAGCAGAATTGGTTTGGCAGTTGGAACATGAGTTTCAGGTTGTGCACATTGTGTCTGATGGTCCAATTAATGTGTTTAAACAATTGTGAAAAACTGTATTACCATATTTAAATTTCTATACAATGTACAGTATTCTATTTCACTATAATTATTATTTTCATTGTTATTTCCACATACAGTATTCTATTTCATCTACATTTAATATAATTTAGCATTTTAAATGGACTTTATTTTTATATGGTGAACCTTATCTGTAAACTTTTTATCTGCACTGTGTCCTTGCACTACTTCTTGAAATCTGTGCCAGAGTTGTTCATTAAAGTGAATTTCCCCGCTGCGGTATGAATAAAGGAATACCTTCTCTTTTTTTTACCAAGAAATAGTTTCAGCACATAAACTTATACTGTAGACGTGTTTATACATTTGTATAAAAACAAAAGCAACTTGTTAATCAGTGGCTATAAAGTTATGGAGGTGGGTATGCTGTTACCTTTGAACAATCTGATTCCAATAAATGATTAACTCTTGAATCTCACACTGTAGTTACCGGAACTGAAAGTAATAATAACCTAAAACAAAGGCATGGTATTTTAAATGTATTCTTGTGCAGTGTTTGAAATGCATAGGCTGAAATCCATTCTTCTTTAAATATGTGGTTTACAGTTGTGACAGCAGTGTGTTAACATGTCAACAAAGTGCTGGAAATCCACAGTGTTGTGCAGGTTGTGGTATAAGCCATGAGATAAGTCTGTAGACTTTTGAAAATTGTGTTTAAGCAATGAAAAACGAGCTAGAGTTTGGTCCACATGAACTGCTGCTGTAGTGTTGTTAGTTTTGCACATGTCGCTCCAGTTGTGCCCACTGTGGGTTAGCGACACTTGTAACTGTTTTAATTAGGCTATTGTCTCTTTCATTCAATTGATCTGAATGTTTTAAATTGTGTTGTCTGTGTGTGTGTGTGTGTGTGTGTGTGTGTGTGTGTGTGTGTGTGTGTCTGTGTGTGTGTGTGTGTGTGTGTGTGTGTGTGTGTGTGTGTGTGTGTAAACTTGTTATGTATTCTCATTGTATATTGTGTATCTGTACAAACTCGACGTCATTGTAAAAGAGGGTCACCCCTCAATTGATCTTTCGAGGTTAAATAAAGGAAAATTAAAATGAATAACAACAGTGGACACCAGTCATCAGCTTACCTTGACATTAGAGACTCAAGGCCCCAACTCGACAGTATCCAGCAGAGAAGGCCGTCCATTAGTTCCTGCAATGGCAAACAAAAGAACCAGGTTAGCTTATTGTTCGACAACAAATAACATTATTTGGAAACCACCCATAATGATAGCAACATCCAGTAGCACAGTGGTATAGGTCGGTGATAGAATCACACGTAATGGGAGCAGTGGTGGCAGAGTTGTCCCTCACTGACAACTGGTCGAAAATAAGCCAAAACAACATACACTTCAAACTAATGTTGGTCAATATTGTACGAGCATACACTGTTATCTAGCTCAAATGTATAACTTGATGTTATGCTCTTTAATACTTTCTGACGTCAAGTGTTTTTCAAGTAATTTTAGCATTAGGAAATAGTTAGATTTACTGACTAAACTAACTGCATCAGTTCGGTAGATTAAGTAGCAGTTTACGGGTGAAGACGTTGATTATCAATAAACCGAGATATTGTAGCTTCTTTGCACTGCTAGTATTGACCGACATTACTGCAAAGCCATTTAAATAATGTTGTAGCTAAATACACAAAGTTAGAAAAGTAGCGGTGAAAGGTAAAATCCTAAAAACGTTAAATGTTGTTACAAATTAACGCAGATTTAACATTAACTTCAGTAGAGATGTTTTCCTCTTCAAGATCGTCATCAGTGAGGGGAAAATAACAGGGGGAGCTGGGGCGGGAATACATGACCGTGTTCCTGCTAAAACAAACCATTCAGGATTGATAACAACTTCACATTTCTATATCAGTATGATGGTGGTGTGTCTTCAGCTTTCAGGTATTAATATTATACATTTTTAATAACATAAGTTTTTTTCATTGTCATGTAGCATTGTTAATTTTTTCACAGAGAAGTGTGAAAGATGGATGCATATAATATACAGTCGGTTTTTGAAAACGTTTTTTTTATTTGTTTCAATGCTTAAATATTGTGTATGTGAAGCAAGTTAATACTAATGCAAGTTGATATCTTCTTATTTGAATTCTATATGAAAGGTTAGTGTTGGAGCCATTATGCTACTCTTTAGTTTTTGTTTTATTTGGTGACATGCAGGCTGCGTTCAGAATCGCATACTTTCTACTATATAGTATGTAGAAAAAAGATTTAGGATGTCCCGATTCTTGTGGCCAGATTTAGGATGGTTAGAATACCCGGATGGTCTACTTCATGCGGCCAAGATTGTTAGTGTTGAAAACTGCATCCTATTTGGGCGATTCTGACCCACAATCCAGTGCGCACGTGAAGTGACGTAACATCGACGAAGCCTATAGGTCCATGTTATGAAAACAAACGGGGATGCGACGGATATAAAAGCAAGAGGCAAGATCAAGGCGCAATGTTATGATGAATTAAGAGAGAAAAGTATGTCCCAATAGTATGCCTACTGCATCCTAACTAGATTCTTTTTATCGTCAGATGTAGTATGTAGAATAGAAAAAAGAAAGAGTATGCGATTCGGAACGCAACCGCA
>CASHTC010000829.1:131304-146304 GCA_949357725.1 Hyperoplus immaculatus | reverse complement strand
AGAGAGAGAGAGAGAGAGAGAGAGAGAGAGAGAGAGAGAGAGAGAGTGATCAGATGTAGTGAGGGGGGGAAGAGAGAGAGAGAGAGAGAGTGATCAGATGTAGTGAGGGGGGGAAGAGAGAGAGAGAGAGAGAGAGAGGAGGAGATTTGGAACGCAGGGACAGTATTCAAAGGGTTTTGAATTCATTTTAATATTTACATTGCATTTTATATTTGTTCAAACTTCTTTTGTGTGTTTTTAAAGTGACAGCTCTTTCAAACCCTGACGATGATTAATCTATATTCACCTGGACGGTCTCTATGAGGCTGGCACAGTAGAACGGAAGAGCCACGATCGCTGTCAACCTGTGGACCAGACACACAGACAGGCAGGCAGGCAGACAGACAGACAGACACACAGACAGACAGACAGACAGACAGACAGACAGGCAGACAGACAGACAGGCAGGCAGGCAGACAGACAGACAGGCAGGCAGGCAGACAGACAGACAGGCAGGCAGACAGACAGACAGACAGAATATAGGATCATTATATATAAAGAACCAGAGTTTATCTACATCCTTTCTGACAGCAGCAGAAGGGTACATATTATCTCTCTATGTTTAAGCCCACATTGCACTACTGCCTTGCTATTGGCTGCTGCTAACGTGTGGTTGCACACTGAACAATGGCAGTAAAGTATTGTGATTCTGACCCTTTGAGCAGCAGGTGTCCCGCCAGCTGCTTCCAGCTCCATCGGTGAGGAAGCTCTCTGGAACACAGGGACACAAGGGTTAATACTGTCTGTCTGCCTGCCTGTCTGTCTGTCTGTCTGTCTGTCTGTCTGCTCTCTGGAACACAGGGACACAAGGGTTAATACTGTCTGTCTGCTCTCTAGAACACAGGAACATATAAGGGTTAATACTGTCTGCCTGCCTGTCTGTCTGTCTGTCTGTCTGTCTGTCTGCTCTCTGGAACACAGGGACACAAGGGTTAATACTGTCTGTCTGCCTGCCTGTCTGTCTGTCTGTCTGTCTGTCTGTCTGTCTGTCTGTCTGTCTGTCTGCTCTCTGGAACACAGGGACACAAGGGTTAATACTGTCTGTCTGCTTGCCTGTCTGTCTGTCTGTCTGTCTGTCTGTCTGCTCTCTGGAACACAGGGACACAAGGGTTAATACTGTCTGCCTGCTTGCCTGTCTGCCTGCCTGTCTGTCTGTCTGTCTGTCTGTCTGTCTGTCTGTCTGTCTGTCTGTCTGTCAGTAAGTCTGTCCGTCCGTCCGACCGTGGCAGTGTGTGTGTTACCGTGGCAGTGTGTGTGTGTGTGTGTGTCTGTTACTGTGGTAGTGTGTGTGTGTGTGTGTGTGTGTGTGTGTGTGTGTGTGTGTGTGTGTGTGTGTGTGTGTGTGTGTGTTTTACCGTGGCAGTGGGGTGAATTCACTGATGATGCCCTCAGCTCCCAGTGAGATGCCGTGAACGATGAAGGTGCTGCCCATGCCCTTCCAGAGAGACTTAACGCCCTGCAAGACAAGACAGCATTAAGACAGACAGACTCACACACAGACAGACAGACAGAGAGGCAGACAGACAGACAGACAGGCAGGCAGGCAGACAGACAGACAGACAGACAGACAGAGAGGCAGGCAGACAGAGAGGCAGGCAGACAGACAAACAGACAGACAGACAGACACACACACACAGTAACACACACACAGACAGACACACAGAGAGTCACAGACAGACAGGCATAGTGTATAGCAGGGGTCTCCAAACTTTTTTCACTGAGGGCCACATACAGAAACATCTAGGAAGGGCCGGGCCACTTTGCAAAACTAACACATTTCTCAGGACATGTAGCTGCTCTGATGTTTAGTTTCATAGTGTCTTCGTAAATTGTAATCCTTCTTCACGGCAACACTTTCCTTGCACATTAAACAGACACATTTCCCCTCTCTTGTTAAATGCCATTAATACACCCAGTGTTTTCTGCTTTTGCATCCAATGTCCAGCTGGGTGAAAATAGTATCTAGCTGAGATCCCGCCCCTCCAAGGGAGGTCCGGGGGTATGCCCCCCCCGGGAGATTTTTTAAAGTTTTTAAAGCGAAATGCATGAATCTGGTGCACTTTGAGAGGGAAATTAAGAGGCTCAATCTGAAGAATTTTGTATGAAAAAAATGGAGACACTGTGTCAGATGAATTGGAAGCTATTGGAGAAGGACACATAGATTTTCCATAATAATATTAATTTAAAATAAAATATTATGCAGGGTCCTCTGGGATGGGCTTGGTGCTCTTTTTCTTTTATGGGACATATTTCTCTGTAATATAATGAATGCATTTCAATTATTTAAAAATTAAAAGCGCCATATTACATTATATTTTTAAAATGTGCCACGGGCCAATCAATCAGTGTTTGACACCCCTGCACTAGTGGGTTAACTAAGGAATGCAAAAAAAATAAATAAATAAATAAAAATTCAAAGGGCCATATTACATTATATTTTTTAAATCGGCCGCGGGCCAATAAAAAGCAGGCCGTAGTTTGGGGACCCCTGGTGTATAATCGTACCTGTGCCTTGGTGATGGCGTACATCACTCCCACGGAGGTGAAAGGAGTCAGGTGGAGACAGCGAGCGTGGTAGTTCACCTGATAATAATAATAATAATAATAATAATAAAAATAATAATAATACAATAATAATAATAATAATACAATAATAATAATAATAATAATAAAAATAATAATACAATAATAATAATAATAATAATAAAAATAATAATAATACAATAATAATAATAAAAATAATAATAATAATAAAATAATAATAAAAAAAATAATAATAATACAATAATAATAAAAATAATAATAATAATACAATAATAATAATAATAAAAATAATAATAATAATACAATAATAATAATAATAAAAATACAATAATAATAATAATAATAAAAATAATAATAATAAAAATAATAATAATACAATAATAATAATAATAAAAATAATAATAATAACAAAAATAATAATAATAATACAATAATAATAATAATAATACAATAATAATAATAATAATAAAAATACAATAATAATAATAATAATAAAAATAATAATAATCCAATAATAATAATAATAATAATAAAAATAATAATAATACAATAATAATAATAAAAATAATAATAATAATAATAATAAAAATAATAATAATACAATAATAATAATAATAAAAATAATAATAATAATACAATAATAATAAAAATAATAATAATACAATAATAATAATAATAATAATACAATAATAATAATAAAAATAATAATAATAATACAATAATAATAATAATAATAATACAATAATAATAATAATAATAATAATAATACAATAAATTTAATTTGTTAAAATGATCTCAAAGGGCCAATAGAGCATCTGAGAGCAGCAGCCAATCACAGGCAAGAGAATAACAACAACACTGTTCAACTCTTGTGTCTAGTGTGAGCATTTTTAATTCATTATATGGAATTGTTTTGTCTTTTAAATGTATGTGAATAATATATAATAGTAATGAATTAACCTTGTGCCTGTGAATAGTTATTGATGATGAGTTATTAAAGATGTCTGCCGTTACCTGACACTGTCTCCGAAACACGATGCAGGGATGAGCCAGGACGTTCTCTGTGAACAAGCTGAAACACACAGGCAGGCAGAGGCTTTTACTCTGAAAATACACCAGTCTGTCTGAGGCTTTTAATCTGAAAATACACCAGTGATGTCATAATAATAAAACAGTTATTAGAGGGTCATTAAAGCTGCTCCGAGGAACTTTTAAATATTTCTGAAACAGTCTCATTTCTCCTCTGATGATCATAAATTACATGTAACAGCAAACCAGACCATCAGTGCAAAGAATGCTATTTTTATATAGTTTTTCTTAATGCCTTTGTCATGGGTATACGCTCACCCAGGAACAACAGCTGGCGTGGTAAAAACACTACCGCTTTAGTCCAAAGGGGGGCGCTAGAATTAACACACACAAAGTTCCTCAGAGCAGCTTTAAAGCCTTAAACATGATCAGAGAGAGAATGTTTCCAACCTCACGAGTCCGATTCCAAACCCAGCGAACCGACTCAGCTGCTCTGGAACAACAAACACAACCAGGAAGTATTTACACATTAAGATCTGATCGTGTACATTCATATTAGTGTGTGTGTCCATGTGTGTGTGTCTGTTTTTCTGTTTGTCTGTCTGTATGTGTGTGGGTGTCTGTGTGTGTGTGTGTGTGTGTGTGTGTGTGTGTCTGTCCGTCCATGTGTGTCCGTCCGTCCATGTGTGTCTCTGTCTGTCTTTCTGTGTGTGTGTGTGTGTGTCTGTGGGCGTGTGTTCAAGTACATGTTTATTTGCAAATTCTCAACAGCAGAAGAAGCCTGTCAATCACACATAGATCCGCACAGACAGAAACACATGCGAGAGGAATTATAAAGCGTATCACAGAACCATTCATGTTAAGAAATCATTCCACATTAGAGAGTAATACACCATTATGATTGGTCTGATCCTGTCATTCAAATTAGTGTGTGTGTGTCTCTCTCTGTGTATGTCTCTCTCTCTCTCTCTGTCCGTGTGTGTGTGTCTCTCTCTCTCTCTCTGTCCGTGTGTGTGTGTGTCTCTCTCTCTGTCCGTGTGTGTGTGTGTGTCTCTCTCTCTCTGTCCGTGTGTGTGTGTGTGTGTGTGTGTGTATCTTAGTTACACATATTACTGAATCAACACAATAAACTAAATTAGACATTCTGATTTCTGATGAAAGAAGATATAGATATAGATTAGATAGACTGGAATCAATACTCTTCAGAAATCAACAGATTGAACAAACAGACAAAAACTCATTTCCTTCAGACACACTGCTGCACACAGACACACACACAGCTCCAGGAAACACTAAGAGACCACTCCAAATGTTCATTGGTCGCGTTCCGAATCTCCTCCTCTTTCTTTTCTCTATTCTACATACTACATCCGATGGTAAAAAGAATCTAGTTAGGATGCAGTAGGCATACTATTGGGACATACTTTACTCTCTTATTTCATCATAACATGGCGCCTTGATCTTGCCTCTTGCTTTTATATCCGTCTCATCCCCGTTTGTTTTCATATGGAGGCTTCGTCGATGTGACGTCACTTCACGTGCGCACTGGATTGTGGGTCAGAATCGCCCAAATAGGATGCAGTTTTCAACACTAACAATCTTGGCCGGATGAAGTAGGACATCCGGGTACTTCTAACCATCCTAAATCTGGCCACAAGAATCGGGACATCCTAAATCTTTTTTCTACCAAACTATATAGTAGAAAGTATGAGATTCGGAACGCAACCTGTGTCTCTTGTTTTACTCTTTATAATATGTTTGAGTAGAATGAACATTTTGGTTTTATACTACAAACAACATTTCTACCAAATTCCCCCCAAAAATGTTGCCATTAAGAGAATTTCCCATTATGTAAAGTAGAGATGAAGATGGAAGAACAATCCAGACTGGTCTCTGAATGTTTCCCGGGGCTGTGTGGGCGACATGCCAGTTACCTCGATTCACTCCTGACTCGGGTAATGAACCGTTTCCACCTTGAATTCGAGAAGTACATTTTCACAATGTGCAGGAGAAATCAGTAATACATATTTTGAAATTATTTTGTTATTTAATTTCATAATAGAATAGACGGATAATAACGTCACTAAATCTGTTATAGGCTATATATTAAATAATATATATCATAATATAATATATATTAACGTTGTCTCACACACACACACTCTCACTCACACACACACACACACACACACTCACACACACACACACACACACACACACACACACACCTCCGTTATCTAGAATGATCCGATTCCAACTGAGCTTATTAGCCGCTACCTGCTAGCAAACAGTTAGCTTAGCCTGCTAGCTAGCTGGATGTCATTTCTGTCCTGACATGACTTATGTAAATACGCTCCTAACCGACGCTAACACAAACAAACGTGTACTATGTCTGTTGTTTAGTGCAGTAACCAGCTGTGTAAAACACTATTAATACAGAAATGAATTACACTGGGCTAGCTTTGCGGTCATTGAATACCATCTACATCTGAAACAGAAACAGTTAAAAATCAGCAGTTGGTTAGCCCGTTCCGTTGACTTCCCGTTATAGCATTAGCCCCGGAGCTAATCAGCGACCTACCAGCGGGAGGCGGGCCCGGCTGTGTGGCGTCCCAGGCGGGCTTGAGGCCTCCGTGTTCCCCCGCCGCCTCATCCCCGTGCTGTGGTGTGCGCTCGCCGGGGTAAGGGTTGCGGCTGCCGGGGATGTCTGGCGGCTCCGTGACCCATTGAGCTCCGTACAGAGGCGCGTCTCGGCCGTGGTGGAAGCCCAGACCGTCGAAGCTATCCGGGCGTCGGTAGGCCATGGAGAGGGGCGGTGGGTGAGCTCCGGTTAGCGGCAGAATACGGTCATTTAACGGGAGATTTAACGGGATTCAAATCATTTACCGGGGGTTTGACCTGAAACCATTGACAGCGGGAGGACGGCGTATCAACATCCACCTGCTGACCGGAACACTTCTTCTTCTACGGTTAATGGCGGCGGTGTGCTAAACCACCGTGAAGCCGCGGTACCGCCCCCGCCCGGACTGGAGTGGGAACACGAGACACACGCAAAATAATAAACAATAATTTTTGCTACATACATTTTCTCTTAGAAACGTAATAATATCATGATTTCAGAGGCGCGTCACGTGGTGGGAGCCGAGACTATCAAAGCTATCAGGCCTCTTCTGTGCAACACTTTTATTTTTTAGCATTTTCAAGCTTTATTAGACAGTACAGAGTTGAAATGGGGAGAGAGAGAGAGAGAGAGAGAGAGAGAGAGAGAGAGAGAGAGAGAGAGGGTTTGCAGGTAAAACCATTAGATCTGCTAGGCCTTGTTTAAGAAAATTGTCCTTCAATCTTTGTCAACTATTTACTTTATTTACTTTAAATACACCTTAAATAAGTGATTGTCTAATGGATTTGTCTTGCATTACAGTTTATGAGATATATATCAATGGCACAATTCACCCCATGGTATTCTCTCCAACCGCACAACTTACACCACACCGGGGGCAAGTTGTGCATCAAGACAACTTTTTTTCCGAAAGTTACATTTCTTCAACAGTTGATTCCAGATCCAAAGTTTTTATTGCCAGGGATGCACAACACCCTGAAATATATGTACATATTTGAGTTGGAGACTTTACTGTCAAGGCCTTACTTTAAAGTCACTTTGAGTGAAAAGTTGCACAACTTAGGCCACTCTCCCCTATAGAAAGTTCTCTTGCGAATATAGCGTTCATAATAAAGGTTGGCTAAGTTAAAAAAAAAAAAAATCTTTTTTTTTTCTCTCTAGAAAGCTTTCCCACTTTCTACCCCTTATGGGTGGCCCTGAGTGTAGCAGCAATCTTAATACAGACAGTCTTATATACACATACACACATCCATGGAAACATACATGAAACAGTTAAAGAATAAAAATGTATTAAGGACAAATAAATCATCTAGTCCTCTTCATGGTGAAATAATAAAAAGTTTGAGTCCGACCGATTCTTTTGGGGAAGTCCACTTCATTATGAAAAAGCAGAAAGCCCCGACACACACACACACACACACACTGTTACTAGAATTATTTCATCAAACTACCCAAGTGTTTGAATAATTGAAACTGAGTCAGGCCTTCTTGAAAGCAGGTGATTTACTTGCAAACAGCAAATGCAAGGGTCAAACAACATGTATCACAAGTGGGCTTACATGATTGAATACAAAGAAATGAACAGTGTACATGGGATTATATGCAAGAGAAGGTGGTGTGTGCGCAAACACATACTAGGTTTGGTGTGTCCAGCCCTTGTTTTGCTGGCGAAAGCAGAAATGTTTTTAATTAGGCAGATATTCCCAGAAAGTCAGCTGGTGTTATTCTTCATATGTCTGATAACAGAATATGCGTCATACCTCTGTATGTGCCAGACTCTCCAGTAGGCAGTTTCTTCAAGGCTAAACAACAAGTTTGTCCTAAATACAAGTGTAGCAAAAACCCTTTGGAGTTGTCAGGTTTACTGGGACAAAGTTCAATAGGCAGAAAGCATGTATTGAGCATTAAAATATTATATAATTATAAGGCAAATTAAATTCTGTTAACACACACACACACACACACCCCCAATACACACACACACACACACACACACACACACATAATCAAGGACAAATGTTTCCACCTGATCAGCCACTTTTTATCAGTGTTACAACCTGGCTCAACGGTTGTAGCAAACAAAGGGGAGGCCACACAAGGTCTTATATAACATAAAGAATTTAATAAAGAATAAAGTGAACAAACAATACAACTGAAACAAAAGAGCGGGCTGCAGGCCAGGGAAGCGCCAAAGTCAAGCAGGCAGGGCTGCTTTATAGGCTCCTCCGTCAAGTCTGCTCAGGTGAGCTGCATCCCGGTAATGATGATGTGGCTCCGCCCACCAGCTCCCTGCAAAACAGAGCAGACCAGAAGCACCAACACCTCAAGGCACACCCTGTGGCCGTCACAGTAACAGCAGGTGTTTAGTTATTTACTCATCGTTCTACAGCCGTGGACTTCACTCAGTAAATCTTTAAACTTGACGTGTGTGTGTGTGTGTGTGTGTGGGTGTGTGTGTGTGTGTGTGTGTGGGGGGGGGGGTGTGTGTGTGTGTGTGTGTGTGTGTGTGTGCCAATAAACCAATATCTTAATATAAACCTGACCAAATGTAATAGTATTTGTTGCAAGTCTAAGACTAAGCCAAAAAGCCAAAGGATTATAATAATATAATAATAATAAAATTTTATTTGACAGGGACAATACATACAACATTGCCACAAAAAAATGGGAAAATGTGATGCATATAAGACGCCTAGCTTCAGCTGGTTTCAGTCTTTGTCCCTGGGTCAGGCTTTACAATACAATCAAAGATACTAAATACAATACATGCAGTGATAGAGATACAGTGAATAATACAATGAATAGGTACCATGAGTCAATACACACAGCTGGAGTTACACATTTCAGATTAAAACACAGTTAAATGTAGCATTAAACATTAGTAAAGTGCTCTATTAAAATAACTTGAGAGACGTTAATGTTCACATTTCTGCTGCTGCTTGAGCCACTGTTTAACTTTCACACTAAAACTCTTTAGTTCTGTTTGGGATTTAATCGCTGATGGTAGAGAATTCCATAGGTGTGTACCTTGCACTGAGAGAGATAATTGGCCAAATGTTGTCCTGCATCTTCGAACTTTACAGTTTTGTTTGGTTATACTCCTTGTCATTATATAAACATAATCAGTAGCTTAGCCTGTATCGATAGCAAAGGGTCGTTCCGAGCCACTTTACAGAACCTAGGCTTTGTATAAACACACACACACACACACACACACACACACGCGCACACGCACACGCACACACACACACACACACGCACGCACGCACGCACACACACACACACACACGCACACACACACACACACACACACGCACGCACACACACACACACACACACACACACACGCACGCACACACACACACACACAGTACAGATAGATAGTGGATCATGAGGATTTATTCACTGATTTTGACAAAAAGAGATTTTGACAACAAGCGTTCTCCAGAATTAACATTATATTAGGATCAACACCTCTGCTATATTCCAATTTATAAATAAAACATCTTATCCGTAGGACCTTGACTTCCTTGTGAATTGCCAGAACACCCAGATAAGTCTTGACTTCCTTGTGAATTACCAGAACACCCAGATAAGTCTTGACTTCCTTGTGAATTACCAGAACACCCAGATAAGTTGCCAGTGGGTGTGGGCCGTGAGCCCTAATAAAAGCAGCAGCTTCAGAGATGCTTTGGCACTTTGCATCTCTGCTCCACTCTGGACCAGACCATTGAAGACGTGAAGATGAGACAAGTCCTGGTTTTTCTGGGTGAGAATAATTTTTTAGTTATTTTTTGGTTCTGAGTATTGACAAAAAAATTATGTCGCGTTATTGTCAGTTAAAGATGGTTGTATGGAAGAAATCTCCAGACGCAAACAGACAAGGTTTAGTCAAATAAACACCTGAATGTACATGTTGGACCTTTTGATTTATACTAGTATGAAAGAAGACATGTTATGGAAGAGAGAGAGAGGGAGAGAGATAGAGTATGAAAGAAGACATGTTATGGAAGAGAGAGAGAGGGAGAGAGAGATAGAGTATGAAAGAAGACATGTTATGGAAGATAAATAGACAGGAATGTAGAAATGTACCAGTTCTTGAAAAAGCAATGTTTTGGCCTGCCGTGTCTCACCTAACCCTTTAAACCTGTCTGTCTGTCTGTCTGTGTGTCTGTCTGTCTGTCTGTCTGTCTGTCTGTCTGTCTGTCTGTCTGTCTGTGTCTCCAGCTGTCCTGTGTTGTGTGTGTGAAGGTGTGAAGTTCGGTCAGCTGTGCGGTGGAAACCCCGGGAACACAAAGCGGGGGTCAGACGGACCTCCATATGGATCTGGACACTATGGAGCGCCACGGTAACTACAAATGTCTGTGTTGCATTGTGGGAAATGTAGGCACCAGGTATGTTTCCATTTTCTCGCAGTAAAAAAGTAGACTTGATATTGATTGAAGTACATTTACTTACAACTTATTAGAGAAGGAACTTGTGCAAATGATCCAATGTCAGTGATGTGACTGTGACGGCGAAAACTTTTAATTTCTTTAGTTCTATGCGTTCAGAATTAGAATCAGAAATACTTAAAAAATGTTTGTAATTCAGAATAGTAACATGAAGAAATAAATAAGTGTAAGTAATTTGTGCTTAAGGCCACAGGGGTTTAACCAACAATAAAGCTAGCAATATAATAATCTAAGAATAAGAAGTACATGAATAAGTAAGGACAGTATTCTACAATATTTACACAATGTAAGTACTGGAAATAACTTATCTGAGTATATGAGATGTGTTGTACAAATATTGACATCAGAAAAGTGTTACAGTGTTACTTTATCCCAGTAAAGGGTTTTTACTGGGAGTTTTTTCTCAGCCGAGCCAAGGGTCTAAGGGCAGGGTGTCATATTGTATCATACTGTATGGAATGTAAAGCCCACTGACTAGACAGACAGACAGACAGACAGACAGACAGACAGACAGACAGACAGACAGACAGACAGACAGACAGACAGACAGATAGATAGATAGATAGATAGATAGATAGATAGATAGATAGATAGATAGATAGATAGATAGATAGATAGATAGATAGATAGATAGATAGATAAGGGCAGAGGGTGTCATACTGTATGGAATGTAAAGCCCACTGAGGCAAATGTCTATATGTGATATTGGGCTATAGAAATAAAACTGATTTGTTTTTGATTTACAGTGTGTTTGTATTTGGGATCAGCTCTACTAATGGATTTATAATAAACCGATGCGTTGTCTGCTGCTTTGTTCCAGAAAAAGCGGGAAACACAAAGCTCTGGACATCAAATGCACCGATGGACAAACTGTCTACGCTCCGTTTGACGTGACAATCGAGAGACGATCCATCCCCTACGAAGGCACCGCCAAGGCCGCCATCAACAACGGCCTCCTGATGAGAGGAGCAGGTCGGTTTAACATTAACCATTCACCAGAATAATTAGGATTATTACATAGAAACACAAAAAAGTACAAAACAGGCAGTTTCCTCCCATTGAACTTGTTTGACATAATTGTAAAAAACAAAGGCATTAAGATAGCATTCTTTACATTGATGGTCTGGTTTGCTGTGGCGGCAGTGGGTAGGAGGATCGCCTCTGGAGTGCAGGGTCGGAGGTTCGATCCCCCGTCTCCCCGCCACATGTCGAAGTGTCCCTGAGCAAAGAGACACTGAACCCCAAATTGCTCCCGATGGTTCAGAGAGCGCCTTGCATGGCAGCTACTGCCATCGGTGTATGAGTGAGTGTATGAATGGGTGAATGTGGTAAGATATGTAAAGCGCTTTGGGGCTGAGAAAATCGGCTAGAAAAGCGCTATATAAGTCAAGTCCATTTACCAAATTTTTTCCTCTGATGATCTTAATTTACATGTAATTTAAGATCATCAGAGGAAAAAATTAGGACTGTTTCAGAAATATTTAAAAGTTCCACGTTCCAACTCAAAAAAACAATGCTGTGTGTGGTGTGTTTCAGGTCTGTGTTTCAAGCTGTTCTACATCCAGCCCGTTAAGACCTCTGGCTCAGTGAGGAAAGGCCAGAAGCTCGGCACCATGCTGCCCATGCAGAGCGTCTACCCAGGGATCACCTCACACGTCCACGTGCAGATGTGTGACCTCACTGACCCCACAGGATACTTTTAATACTGTGTGTGTCTGATGCTGCCTTCTAGATGCTACCTAATACACTCTACTTCTAATACTGTGTGTGTGTGTCTAATGCTGCCTTCTAGATGCTACCTAATACACTCTACTTCTAATACTGTGTGTGTGTGTCTAATGCTGCCTTCTAGATGCTACCTAATACACTCTACTTCTAATACTGTGTGTGTGTCTAATGCTGCCTTCTAGATGCTACCTAATACACTCTACTTCTAATACTGTGTGTGTGTGTCTAATGCTGCCTTCTAGATGCTACCTAATACACTCTACTTCTAATCAGCAACGTGACAAAGTGACACAAGCTTTCTAAGACAAAATCACTCTGTTTCATTGACTAATAAAACCTGACGAGCATTCATTCATTTTGGTGTGTGTTTCTTTAATGATCATAATCTCAGTGACAGAAAATAAACTTTTCTAATAGAAGGGAACACAACATAAAACACCAGCCACAACAACAATAGCAGCCCCCTGAAATCTAAACTTTGGACAGAAAGTGTTTTATTGTCCAGATCAGAGACTAAAGAGGATGAAGTGAACTGTCCCATCAGAGTGAATCCCACATGGGGAGAAGTCACGGGGATGGTGTGTCTCTGGCTCCACCTGGGGGATTCATCAGGAAGTACACGTAAGGTTTAACATCCACTCTGTCATTCTTAGAGAAATGTCTTCCTCTTAAAACGAGAATTTGCTCAGAAAGAGAAATCCTAAGAGAAATGAACCAAGCTACACATTTGATGGGTCACTTCTCATCCATCTCATCAATCTTGGTTCCTACTCCCACCTATGATCATGAAGGCTGGGTCCTAACATAAACTAGAAAATGCATTTCCCTAACCCTAACCCTAACCCTAACCCTTACAGGTTTTGTAAGGGATGCAGTGCTTTAGCCACAAGCGCATGCCTCTAATTATAGTAGTGGGATACGAGTGTCCTCCATATAATATAACTTTGTTTCTTTCTGTCAGCCATTCAACCTGTCTGCTGTTGCTGTTTTATCTCCTGCCATTATTCAAACCTGAAAGATAAAGCTTCACAGGCCTGTAAGACTGTGAGAAAAGCTTTTGAAAACTCGACACCTTGTAAAAAAGGTTTTAAAAACACTGAAAAATTGTAGATTCAGAGTCAGGGGGAGAGGCAGAGCGAGAAGTATTTACTGTATTAACATGAAATGAAGACAAAACGTCTGAGAAAGAAATGTTTATTCATAATTACATATCTTACAAAAAGCATCTGAAACAGTGACGGCTGCTGTGATTGGTCAGAATGATATAAACATTGTGTTTCAGCCAATCAGAGCCGAGCAGCTCAAACACACAGACAAGCTTCAAACTTTCATCGGACGGAAAAGAGAAAAACAGTTTATTCAGGTTCTGGGGCGTTTGGCGTTTCCCCGACATGCAAGGCATTGTGGGAGATTGAGTCCTGTAGTCCCCGGTAGGCATAGGCCGATAACTGGTGTCAAGGTGTGTGTGTGTGTGTGTGTGTGTGTGTGTGTGTGTGTGTGTGTGTGTGCGTGTGTGTGTGTGTGTGTGTGTGTGTGTGTGTGTGTGTGTGTGTGTGTGTGTGTGTCTGTGTCTGTGTGTGCGTGTGTGTCTGTGTCTGTGTCTGTGTGTGTGTGTGTGTGTGTGAGTGTGTGTGTCTCAGTCTCTGTGTGTGTGTCTGTGTCTGTGTGTGTGTCTGTGTCTGTGTGTGTGTGTGTGTGTGTGTGTGTGTGTGTGTGTGTGTGTGTGTGTGTGTGTGTGTAATTGGTCTGTGGGCCTATCAGAGGCTGCCTAGGCTTTCTCCCACTCTGATTCGTTGTCCCGCCGTCAGTTTGAAGGTGAAATCCTTCGGCGCTTCAAACAGCAGGACGATGGTCGACCCCAGGTTAAACTCTCCGACCGCCGCACCTTTCTCCAGGGACACGCCCCCTTTATCAGAGGCCACTCCCCCTTTATCAGTGGCCACGCCCCCATCATCTGAGGCCACTCCCACTGTCTCACACACCTGGTCGTCCACGGCGACGTAGCTGCGGTCGTGGAATGAGCCTTTCCTGTAGCGAGGAGCGTTCGTCTGCAGGTCCTGGTGTCAATAAAGATTTAGACAAAACACACAGATCACACAGTTATATGAGCAGCTTAAAAACTGTTCTTAATAACATAGTAATTTAACTCAGAGTCTAGACAGACAGACAGACAGACAGACAGACAGACAGACAGACAGACAGACAGACAGACTCTCACACACACACACACACTCACCTGGTCAAAGTAGACCCTTATGGAGCCCACGTTAGTCGCTCCCACGGCGGTGAGGGAGAAGAAGCCGTGCTGCCATTGGCCGGACAGAGCCACGCGCTCGTTAAGAACAAACAGCTCCTTAACGAGGCGCGCCACGCCCGGGTTTACCGACATCAGGGAGCCTGGGGGGGGGGGGGGGCAGTGATAGGTTAGGGGGTGTGTGTGTGTGTGTGTGTGTGTGTGTGTCTGTGTCTGGCTGTGTTGTAAAAGCCCTACTAACATCCTCCCAACATGTACATACTACATACTGGCTACTTAAAGCGGCTACGAGTAACATTTAAATATCTTTTAAACAGCCTCATGTTTCCTCT
>CASHTC010000829.1:123804-126304 GCA_949357725.1 Hyperoplus immaculatus | reverse complement strand
TGGCCGAAGCACAGGCGGAGGGAGCGGAGATGGCCGAAGCACACACACTCAAGTGTTGACAGGACGTGCTGGATCGCCAAAATAAGAGAAAGAGCTTCCCGAAAATCTTCATAGTTTTTTGTGATGTGATTCGTGTCAGGTTGCTCTATAGCAGTGTAAAACAAGATATTAAGACCAGAAAAGTAGTATAATAGGATCTCTTTAAGGTGTTGGCTTGAAATGTGAACCCCTCACTTTTTCTATCTTATTGTAATAAAGAAGAAATTAATCGTCAAACCCCAACCCCATCAAGGGGTCAGTTGTCACACACTATGGGGTTGTTTGTCACAATGTTATCTTCATGGGAATAATCTTAAAAAGAAGACGAGAAAGCAGAACTAAATTTGAAAGTTTAATTGCATTGTCAAGTTGACAAATAGGCCTACATAACTTACTGTAGCCTTGGCAGCTGGTCTAGTCTGGGATGCACTGGGTTGTTTTGATTTTATTGCCCTTTTTTCTTTTGCATGCTAGCTGCCTTTTCCTGCTCTATTCTCTCCTTCTCTGGGGTGTCAGTGAGGATACAGCTTGACAATTTATTTCGTTATTGGGTTCCTTTCCTGGCTTCAGCCTTTGGATAACATGTGACAACCAACCCCCCAAAAAATGTGACGACCAACCCCAACTTGAATTTCTTGCTAGCATCAAGGCCAACAACCATCTGACAACTAATTAGCTTGCTAACCACAATCTAAACTATAGTTTACCCTTCACACTTGTTATGGGTAACAAGTGTTCTGTTATAAACCCATTGTATAAAAGCCTAGAAGAAAAATACTGAGGAGGTAAATATTTTCAATTTGACATGAAAAACACAAACAGTCCTCTCACCTCAAATGCAGCAGTCTAACTCCAAGGAAGACTATGTAGGTGACCTCTGATCCCAATTCTGGATATTTACATACCAAAATTTCACAGACAGTGCCTTCTGGTTCAGAGATATAACGATTGTGACAACCAACCCGTGTGACAATTTACCCCGTTCTCCCCTATAAATATATATATATATATATATATATATATATATATATATATATATATATATATATATATATATATATATATATATATATATATATATATATATATATATATATATATTACATAGAACACTAGAACACAAACACACAACTGAAGAAGGGAACACACAAACAAAAGACTAAATAAAACAAACAACCAACATGGCGTACTCTACTTTACAGGTTTCTATAACAGCTAACATGGCGTACTCTACTCTACAGGTTTCTATAACAGCTAACATGGCGTCCTCTACTTTACAGGTTTCTATAACAGCTAACATGGCGTCCTCTACTTTACAGGTTTCTATAACAGCTAACATGGCGTCCTCTACTCTACAGGTTTCTATAACAGCTAACATGGCGTCCTCTACTCTACAGGTTTCTATAACAGCTAACATGGCGTACTCTACTCTACAGGTTTCTATAACAGCTAACATGGCGTCCTCTACTCTACAGGTTTCTATAACAGCTAACATGGCGTCCTCTACTTTACAGGTTTCTATAACAGCTAACATGGCGTCCTCTACTTTACAGGTTTCTAAGGACATTGTTTAAACTAAAGGTAAATGTTAAGCAGAAAATAAAAAGTCAACGAGGTGTCATGTAGGTCCCTTCAGTACTGTTATATAGTCCAGGAAAGGCTGACATATCTGTTTAAACTTCTCTGCTTTCCCTGAGATCTCATAATGAATATTCTCCATATATAGCATAGCCTCAGTAAGGTGTGTGTACCTGCATATTGACTCCAAAGGTCCAGATATAGAGCGAGTAGATGGGTTTGCGTAGCCATGCGGGCAGCTCCACCCCGTTGAGTCGTCCCCAGGCCCGGGACAGGATGCGTGTTGGGAAGGACCGGTACAGCGCCACCTAGGGACAGAAAGACACATGGCTTCATCAGCACAGCAACATGCTAGCTCCTAGCTGCTAGCTCCTAGCTGCTAGCTGCTAGCTGCTAGCTCCTAGCTGCTAGCTCCTAGCTGCTAGCTTGTACCTGTTGGGTTAGAGGTTAGAGTTAGACTGTGTAGAATCGCTGGTTGTTTTCACTGGGAGGATCAGTCCATGTGATGTAACTTCTGCTGCAGTGGATTGTGGGTCAGAACCTCCATAAAGCTGCTGGTTTCATCACTAAAAATCACCACTGGATGTAGTAGGACATCTGGGTATTTTTCAGCATGACACATAGCAGCTAATGTATACGTATAGTTCCAGCCCTATGTCTTACCCAATGAACAGCCAGTCCCTTCCCCCCGTGTCTCAGTGACCAATCAGAAGCCTCCGTGGGGATCTTACCCGTTTGGCGCCCACAGACAGGAAGTAGCAGAGGAGGGCGAGCGGCCGCCGTCGCCACGGCAACGTGCGCCGCGCATCGCCACTCAGACGAGGACGGAACGGCAAACGAAGCCCGTGTAACCTGAGGGGTAAGACAGGGTTAAACTGTCTGT
>CASHTC010000829.1:101304-108804 GCA_949357725.1 Hyperoplus immaculatus | reverse complement strand
TAGAATAATTTGCGCTCTTTTTAAACCTGCAGTGTGTAGAATTTTGGGTTTTATTTTCTAGCAGATTTTACAGAAAGTAATTATAATATCCATAAGTACATTTAATTTAGTGCATAATAGCTGAAAAAAATGTTTTGAATAATTTTTTTTTCCCTTAGAAAGGGTCTCATATATGTCCATATTTCTGCATATTTTGGACCAAGGACTAGTGCCGCCATCTTGAAAGTGTCATAGTTTGAATGTCATCAGGTGCATTGTTTAGAATTTAGAATTGTTCTTGTCCTTGAAGGCCACTGTAGCTTCTGTTATTATTCTAAAGGGGTGGGGTTACCCAGGGAGCGTTGCATTCTAGAACTTTCTAGAACTTTCTTGATGATGTCATATTACACACTGCACCTTTAAATTGGTCACAGGTCCAAATAGGACCATGACTGGGTATGTGCACTGACAGTGGAAGACCCTAACCCTAACCCTGCTCTATGGGGACCCCTGCTCTTACCACTAACTCCCCCACATGAAGGGCCTTAAACAATAAAAACACAGATGAACCGTAGCCACAGTAAAGCACACACAGCCATACCTTCCCCCTTCATGTGACCTCTGTCTGACTATCAGTTCAGCATTGCTTCAGCTCAGGGCTTTGCATCTTTGTAACAGCTTCCATGTTTGTAGTCCTTACCGGTTGGTGGACGGAGACTTGTAGTTCTTATTGGTGTAAATCTCCTCCAGACTGAACTCTTTCTTCCGTAACCTGAAAAATCATTTTAATGTATTTTAATATTTTAATTAGTTTATTTTTGTGTTTGTGTGTGTGTGTCCCTCTGTGTGTGTGTGTGTCTCTGTGTGTCTGTGTGTTCCCTCTGTGTGTGTGTGTCTCTCTGTGTGTGTGTGTGTGTGTGTGTGTGTGTCTGTGTGTGTGTGTTCCCTCTGTGTGTGTGTCTCTCTGTGTGTGTGTGTTTCTGTATGTGTGTGTGTGTGTGTGTGTGTCTGTGTGTGTGTGTGTGTTCCCTCTGTGTGTGTGTGTGCGTGTGTCTCTCTGTGTGCGTTAGTGTGTGAGTGTGTGTGTGTGTGTGTGTGTGTCTCTGACCTCTTGACCTTTGGTAGACCCATCGGTGTGAGCAGCGTCTCCCGCGGCGACGCCCGGCGGATTCTGATCTGAGACACTCGCTTCACGCGCTGAAGAATAAAAACATTCTGATCAAACATTATTATTATTATTATTATTATTATTATTATTATTATTATTATTATCATTATTATTATTATTTTTTATCATTATTATCATTATTATCATTATTATCATCATTATTATTATTATTATTATTATTATTATTATTATTATTATTATTATTATTATCATTATTATTATTATCATTATCATTATTATTATCATTATTATTATTATCATTATTATTATTATTATTATTATTATTATTATTATTTTTTTTTTTTTTTTTATTATTATTATAT
Source organism: Hyperoplus immaculatus (assembly GCA_949357725.1). Lineage (NCBI taxonomy): Eukaryota > Metazoa > Chordata > Actinopteri > Uranoscopiformes > Ammodytidae > Hyperoplus > Hyperoplus immaculatus. Next base: position 107,334 of record CASHTC010000829.1, on the reverse strand, counting down.
TAAATAACCAGGGTTCCCACACCTTTAACAATTAATTTTCACAAATTTTGCGTGACAATTCCCCCAATTTCCATAACCCTATATAAGTAACTTAAAGCTGCTCTGAGGAACTTTCTGTTTGTGTCAGAATCACATGTTGTTTTCGGCCGGATCTAGTAAACCTATAGGTACTTCTAACCATCCTAAATCTTTCTTCTACATACTATATAGTAGAAAGGCAAGTTTATTTATATAGCACAATTCAGACACAAGGCCGTTCAAAGTGCTTTACAGGGGCAACAAGGCCATTCAAAGAGCTTTACAGGGGCAACAAGGCCATTCAAAGAGCTTTACAGGGGCAACAAGGCCATTCAAAGAGCTTTACAGGGGCAACAAGGCCACTCAAAGAGCTTTACAGGGGCAACAAGGCCGTTTAAAGAGCTTTACAGGGGCAACAAGGCCACTCAAAGTGCTTTACAGGGGCAACAAGGCCACTCAAAGTGCTTTACAGGGGCAACAAGGCCATTCAAAGAGCTTTACAGGGGCAACAAGGCCGTTTAAAGAGCTTTACAGGGGCAACAAGGCCACTCAAAGTGCTTTACAGGGGCAACAAGGCCACTCAAAGTGCTTTACAGGGGCAACAAGGCCTTTACAGGGGCAACAAGGCCACTCAAAGTGCTTTACAGGGGCAACAAGGCCTTTCAAAGTGCTTTACAGGGGCAACAAGGCCATTCAAAGAGCTTTACAGGGGCAACAAGGCCATTCAAAGTGCTTTACAGGGGCAACAAGGCCACTCAAAGTGCTTTACAGGGGCAACAAGGCCACTCAAAGTGCTTTACAGGGGCAACAAGGCCACTCAAAGTGCTTTACAGGGGCAACAAGGCCACTCAAAGTGCTTTACAGGGGCAACAAGGCCACTCAAAGTGCTTTACAGGGGCAACAAGGCCGTTCAAAGTGCTTTACAGGGGCAACAAGGCCGTTCAAAGTGCTTTACAGGGGCAACAAGGCCGTTCAAAGAGCTTTACAGGGGCAACAAGGCCACTCAAAGTGCTTTACAGGGGCAACAAGGCCATTCAAAGTGCTTTACAGGGGCAACAAGGCCACTCAAAGAGCTTTACAGGGGCAACAAGGCCACTCAAAGTGCTTTACAGGGGCAACAAGGCCACTCAAAGTGCTTTACATGGGCAACAAGGCCACTCAAAGTGCTTTACAGGGGCAACAAGGCCACTCAAAGTGCTTTACAGGGGCAACAAGGCCACTCAAAGTGCTTTACAGGGGCAACAAGGCCACTCAAAGTGCTTTACAGGGGCAACAAGGCCATTCAAAGTGCTTTACAGGGGCAACAAGGCCGTTCAAAGAGCTTTACAGGGGCAACAAGGCCACTCAAAGTGCTTTACAGGGGCAACAAGGCCATTCAAAGTGCTTTACAGGGGCAACAAGGCCACTCAAAGTGCTTTACAGGGGCAACAAGGCCACTCAAAGAGCTTTACAGGGGCAACAAGGCCATTCAAAGAGCTTTACAGGGGCAACAAGGCCACTCAAAGAGCTTTACAGGGGCAACAAGGCCATTCAAAGAGCTTTACAGGGGCAACAAGGCCACTCAAAGTGCTTTACAGGGGCAACAAGGCCACTCAAAGTGCTTTACAGGGGCAACAAGGCCACTCAAAGTGCTTTACAGGGGCAACAAGGCCATTCAAAGAGCTTTACAGGGGCAACAAGGCCACTCAAAGAGCTTTACAGGGGCAACAAGGCCACTCAAAGTGCATTACAGGGGCAACAAGGCCACTCAAAGAGCTTTACAGGGGCAACAAGGCCATTCAAAGAGCTTTACAGGGGCAACAAGGCCGTTTAAAGAGCTTTACAGGGGCAACAAGGCCTTTCAAAGAGCTTTACAGGGGCAACAAGGCCATTCAAAGAGCTTTACAGGGCAACAAGGCCATTCAAAGTGCTTTACAGGGGCAACAAGGCCATTCAAAGAGCTTTACAGGGGCAACAAGGCCACTCAAAGAGCTTTACAGGGGCAACAAGGCCACTCAAAGTGCTTTACAGGGGCAACAAGGCCACTCAAAGAGCTTTACAGGGGCAACAAGGCCATTCAAAGAGCTTTACAGGGGCAACAAGGCCATTCAAAGTGCTTTACAGGGGCAACAAGGCCATTCAAAGTGCTTTACAGGGGCAACAAGGCCACTCAAAGTGCTTTACAGGGGCAACAAGGCCACTCAAAGTGCTTTACAGGGGCAACAAGGCCACTCAAAGTGCTTTACAGGGGCAAGATTAAAACACACAATACACATTAAAAATGAATAAAACATTTAAAAGCAAATTAATAGAAATAGAACATTTAAATAAATAAAAGGTACAGGTTAAAATGGCGACTGGAACACAGGGAGAATATGAACGCTTTATAACCGACCTGCGAAACCTCTCCGTTGGCGCTCGCTTCTGATTCGCTGGCGGGGAGAGACGCCGGCAGCCCATTGGCCGAACAGAGGGCGAGGGGCACGGAGCGTCGCCGCGGGAGACGCAGGCTGCGAGCGCTGTGATTGGTCCGTTGCTTCTGCTGTTGCCGGGCAGAAAGAGTCGGGCTGCGACACACAGAATATTATGTCATCAGCACAAACACAAATACAAAGATAATCCCTGCGTTCCGAATCAAGTACTCTTTATTTTTTCTATTCTACATACTACATCCGACGATAAAAAGAATCTAGTTAGGATGCAGTAGGCATACTATTGGGACATACTTTACTCTCTTATTTCATCATAACATGGCTCCTTGATCTTGCCTCTTGCTTTTATATCCGTCTCATTCACGTTTGTTTTCATATGGAGGCTTCGTCGATGTGACGTCACTTCACGTGTGCATTGGATTGTGGGTCAGATTCGCCCAAATAGGATGCACTTTTCAACACTAACAATCTTGGCCGCATGAAGTAGGACATCCGGGTACTTCTAACCATCCTAAATCTGGCCACAAGAATCGGGACATCCTAAATCTTTCTTCTACCCTACTAAATAGTAGAAAGTATGAGATTTGGAACGCAGGGTATATTCAATGTTTGGAAAATAAAAGTGAAATTTAAATGAAAGCAAATAGTCTGTAGATGACTAATGTCCATTACCTCTGTGTCAGCGCTCGCATGTAACTGCAACGACAGAACAATAGAGTGTTAATATTGAAGGTCATCAGGTAGAAACTAATACACAGGAACACACAGACAGACAGACAGACAGACAGACAGACAGACAGACAGACAGACACAGGAACACACACACACACACACACACAGACACACACACACACACACTCACCAGTGGTCGCTGCCCAGGCTTGGCGGGGCCGTCCAGTCTCTTAGTGGTCGTTGCGGTCTCACGCTGACTCCGCCCCTAAACGGCTCTGTCATCGTCTCCACGGCGACAGCAGACAGCCGGAGGATAGGGGCGTGGCCTAACGAGGAAGTGGAGCCGCTCAGCCACACGCTCAGAGCTCTGTGATTGGAGGAGAAGGAAAGGGGAGCGGCCGAGGCAGAGAAACGCCATTGGCCCGAACACACGCTGCTGAAGGCTTCCGATTCGCTGACCGCGGCCGACTGCAGCAGCCGCAAAGCATTGTGGGTAGGAGAGCTAGGAGAGAGGGGCAAAGATGGTTTTAATATGATATAAATACTAGTGGATACACAATCTGTCAGTCAATCAATCACCTTTATTTTCCCTGGAAAGACACTGAGGTTTCCATCATTTAAAGGGACAACTGACACACAATGAACACAATTACAAGTGAGTGAATGAATGGAACCTGGAACCCTGTAAACTGTGTGTGAATGAATGAATGGAACCTGGAACCCTGTAAACTGTGAATGAATGAATGGAACCTGGAACCCTGTAAACTGTGTGAATGAATGAATGGAACCTGGAACCCTGTAAACTGTGTGAATGAATGAATGGAACCTGGAACCCTGTAAACTGTGTGAATGAATGAATGGAACCTGGAACCCTGTAAACTGTGTGAATGAATGAATGGAACCTGGAACCCTGTAAACTGTGTGAATGAATGAATGGAACCTGGAACCCTGTAAACTGTGTGTGAATGAATGGAACCTGGAACCCTGTAAACTGTGTGTGAATGAATGGAACCTGGAACCCTGTAAACTGTGTGTGAATGAATGGAACCTGGAACCCTGTAAACTGTGTGTGAATGAATGGAACCTGGAACCCTGTAAACTGTGTGTGAATGACTGGAACCTGGAACCCTGTAAACTGTGTGAATGAATGAATGGAACCTGGAACCCTGTAAACTGTGTGTGAATGACTGGAACCTGGAACCCTGTAAACTGTGTGTGAATGAATGGAACCTGGAACCCTGTAAACTGTGTGTGAATGACTGGAACCTGGAACCCTGTAAACTGTGTGTGAATGAATGGAACCTGGAACCCTGTAAACTGTGTGTGAATGAATGGAACCTGGAACCCTGTAAACTGTGTGTGAATGAATGGAACCTGGAACCCTGTAAACTGTGTGTGAATGAATGGAACCTGGAACCCTGTAAACTGTGTGAATGAATGAATGGAACCTGGAACCCTGTAAACTGTGTGTGAATGAATGAATGAATGGAACCTGGAACCCTGTAAACTGTGTGTGAATGAATGGAACCTGGAACCCTGTAAACTGTGTGTGAATGAATGGAACCTGGAACCCTGTAAACTGTGTGTGAATGAATGGAACCTGGAACCCTGTAAACTGTGTGTGAATGAATGGAACCTGGAACCCTGTAAACTGTGTGTGAATGAATGGAACCTGGAACCCTGTAAACTGTGTGTGAATGACTGGAACCTGGAACCCTGTAAACTGTGTGTGAATGACTGGAACCTGGAACCCTGTAAACTGTGTGTGAATGAATGGAACCTGGAACCCTGTAAACTGTGTGAATGAATGAATGGAACCTGGAACCCTGTAAACTGTGTGTGAATGACTGGAACCTGGAACCCTGCAAACTGTGTGTGAATGACTGGAACCTGGAACCCTGTAAACTGTGTGTGAATGACTGGAACCTGGAACCCTGTAAACTGTGTGTGAATGAATGGAACCTGGAACCCTGTAAACTGTGTGTGAATGAATGGAACGTGGAACCCTGTAAACTGTGTGTGAATGACTGGAACGTGGAACCCTGTGAAGCGCTTTGAGTGACTAGAAAAGCGCTTTATAAATCCAATCCATTATTATTATTATTAATGAATCACCTGAAGCCGTTCTGCCTGACGACACACACGGCCTTCTCTGATTGGTCTGTGCAGACGCTCCTCTCTGGTGATTGGCCCGTGTGCTTCCAGCTCTCTGCTGATTGGCCCGTGTGCTTCCAGCTCTCTGCTGATTGGCCCGTGTGCTTCCTGATGCTGTAGTTCTGCAGCCTAAGCCCCTCCCCCTCGCGGCCTCGGAGGGAAAACGCCATGCGACCCACAAACCTCCCGGCGGCCTCTTCTTCTTCTTCTTCTACTGTCTCTCCGTGGTTCTTCCTCCGTCGCTTCCTGCCACTGCGCCTGGGCCATTCTGATTGGCTCAGGGCAGGGGAAGGGGGAGGGACTAACGGTTTGCTGGCTCCTGATTGGTTTAGTGTAGATAGAGAAGGAGGGACTAACGGTATGCTGGCTCCTGGTTGGCTCTCAGCAGGGGAAGGGGGAGGGACTAACGGTTGTCTGGCTGCTGATTGGCACACAGCAGGGGAAGGGGGCGGGACTAACGGTTTGCTGGCTCCTGATTCGTTTAGAGTAGATAGAGAAGGAGGGGCTTGAGGTCTGCTGGCTTGTGATTGGCTCAAAGCAGAGATTGTCAAGCGTCTTTGCGCACTTGGAAAAGCGCCGTATAAATCTGATGTTATTATATTATTATTATTATGACAGAGAGGGGGAGGGGTTAAATGGCTGCTGGCTCCTGATTCGTTTAGAGCAGAGACAGGGGGCGGGCCTTCCCTGTCTGATGATGCAGGTGCTGAGGGTTTGATAAAGGTGACAGGTGGGATGTGGGAGGGGCTTAACAGTGGCACGGGGTCTCCCAGGG
>CASHTC010000829.1:88804-96304 GCA_949357725.1 Hyperoplus immaculatus | reverse complement strand
GGTCCAACTCAGTTTACCTTTAGACTGTACACCTCCATTAGGACAGACAGACAGACAGACATGACACTGTTGACTGGATGAATAAACGATCTGTCTGTCTGTCTGTCTGTCTGTCTGTCTGTCTGTCTGTCTGTCTGTCTCTCTATCTATCTATCTATCTATCTATCTATCTATCTATCTATCTATCTATCTATCTGTCTGTCTATCTGTCTCTTTATATATCCATCTTTCTATCTATCTATCTATCTATCTATCTGTCTATCTATCTGTCTGTCTCTTTATATATCCATCTTTCTATCTATCTATCTATCTATCTATCTATCTATCTGTCTGTCTGTCTGTCTGTCTCTTTATATATCCATCTATCTAGCTATCTGTCTGTCTGTCTGTCTGTCTCTTTATATATCCATCTTTCTATCTAGCTATCTATGTATTTATCCATCCATCTGTCTCCTTGTCTATCTATCCATCCATCCATCCGTCCGTCTATCTGTCTGTCTGTCCATCCATCCATCCATCCACCCGTCCGTCCGTCCGTCTGTCTGTCTGTCCTTCCATCCATCCATCCGTCCGTCCGTCCGTCTGTCTGTCTGTCCATCCATCTATCTGTCTGTTTGTCCATCCTTCCATCTATCTATCCATCCATCCATCCGTCTGTCTGTCTGTCTGTCCATCCTTCCATCCATCTATCTATCTATCTATCTGTCTATCTGTCTCATCCATCCATATAATTAAGGAATCATACTTTTCTCTCATCTTTGTTGTTGTTTTTCCCAAACCAATCACTGACACAAATCTCGTGACATTTTCCTCTCGCGAGAGTTGGACCACTGTGACATCTCAGAACCTGTCTATAGATATATTCCTGTAAATCTGAACATGTTTTCACCGTCGGCTCGTTAACGGCTCATTCTCACGGTTTTATTGCGTCACTGCGGGATTCTCTGTGACATCACACTGAGGGAGAGTTTGGGGTCGCGTTCAGGATAAAACGGGATTTGGGGCGAAATGAAAGGAAAGTGCTGGAGCTAACAGTGGCTAGGTCCGTTAGCAGGCTTTAAACCAGGACATGTTAACGTGTGTTACCTTGGTTACGCCCCGCGGGTCCGGTAGTTTCCGTTAGTTCCACGTGTTTATCATGTTTGGCGCGTTTAGTTGGCGCGAAAAAGCCCAAAGTGAAAGAGTTCCAGGGGATTCTCTCTCTGCCTCTGTTTGGTTAAAGCTCCCACCGGCGTCAAGTTACCGCGAGAACTAACGGGATTACCGACGGGACTTCCGACAGGGGCTTCAAAATAAAAGATCCACAGCGTAAAGAATCTGAAAACACACACAACCTTTCAGATTAAAAGCACAACATAGAACACACGCTTCTTCTAGGGAAAACTCTCTCTCTATTATATCCTTATCTTAGCTCCACAGGTTATATCTTTATATTTATAATAGCTCCACAGGTTATATCTTTATATTTATAATAGCTCCACAGGTTATATCTTTATATTTATAATAGCTCCACAGGTTATATCTTTATATTTATAATAGCTCCGTGGGTTATATCTTTATATTTATAATAGCTCATGGGTTTATATCTTTATATTTATAATAGCTCATGGGGTTATATCTTTATATTTATAATAGCTCCACAGGTTATATCTTTATATTTATAATAGCTCCACAGGTTATATCTTTATATTTATAATAGCTCCACAGGTTATATCTTTATATTTAGAATAGCTCATGGGTTTATATCTTTACTTACAATCTGACACATATTATCATTTAAAGTCTCGAAGAGGAACTTATTTCTGAAACAGTCTCATTGATAGGATGAAATAAATAAGTTAAAGTATGTTCCAAGTGTAGCATACTGCATCTTAACTAGATTCTGTTTATGGTCAGATGTAGTACGTAGAATAGAGAGAAGAAAGGAGATTTGGAACGCAGGGATAGTTGTCCAGGGTTTAGCAGCACTGTGTTATTTGACTTTCCCCAGATGTTATCAGGTCCGTAAAATGCCCCTGGTCCCCACGGTCTGTTAGTGGCTTCCCTCTTTGGTTCATGGATACATATATTCATCTGTACAATCATTCGATACATGAATATATAATATAACAGACCATGAGTCCTTTAACAGTTTGATATGACAGACCATGAGTCCTTTAATATAACAGACCATGAGTCCTTTAATATAACAGACCATGAGTCCTTTAATATAACAGACCATGAGTCCTTTAATATAACAGACCATGAGTCCTTTAATATAACAGACCATGAGTCCTTTAATATAACAGACCATGAGTCCTTTAATATAACAGACCATGAGTCCTTTATAACAGACCATGAGTCCTTTAATATAACAGACCATGAGTCCGTTAATATAACAGACCATGAGTCCTTTAATATAACAGACCATGAGTCCTTTAATATAACAGACCATGAGTCCTTTATAACAGACCATGAGTCCTTTAATATAACAGACCATGAGTCCTTTAATATAACAGACCATGAGTCCTTTAATATAACAGACCATGAGTCCTTTATAACAGACCATGAGTCCTTTAATATAACAGACCATGAGTCCTTTAATATAACAGACCATGAGTCCTTTAACAGTTTAATATAACAGACCATGAGTCCTTTAATATAACAGACCATGAGTCCTTTAATATAACAGACCATGAGTCCTTTATAACAGACCATGAGTCCTTTAATATAACAGACCATGAGTCCTTTAATATAACAGACCATGAGTCCTTTAATATAACAGACCATGAGTCCTTTATAACAGACCATGAGTCCTTTAATATAACAGACCATGAGTCCTTTAATATAACAGACCATGAGTCCTTTATAACAGACCATGAGTCCTTTAACAGTTTGATATGACAGACCATTTTTTTTACCTTTATTTCTCCAGGTAAATCCCATTGAGACCGAAGACTCTTTTGCAAGGGAGACCTGTTCCCATTCCCACGTTACCATTCACACACACATTCATACACCGATAGCAGCAGGCTAACTATCGACATTCACACGAGGCAAGGTGGGTGAAGTGTCTTGCCCAAGGACACAACAACTATGACACAGGTGGCAGGGCGGGGATCGAACCTCCAACCCTTTGATCATCAGCCGACCCGCTCTACCAACTGAGACACAGTCACCCCATGAGTCCACCATGAGTCCTTTAACAGTTTAATATAACAGACCATGAGTCCTTTAATATAACAGACCATGAGTCCTTTAACAGTTTAATATAACAGACCATGAGTCCTTTAATATAACAGACCATGAGTCCTTTAATATAACAGACCATGAGTCCTTTAATATAACAGACCATGAGTCCTTTAACAGTTTAATATAACAGACCATGAGTCCTTTATAACAGACCATGAGTCCTTTAATATAACAGACCATGAGTCCTTTAACAGTTTAATATAACAGACCATGAGTCCTTTAATATAACAGACCATGAGTCCTTTAATATAACAGACCATGAGTCCTTTAATATAACAGACCATGAGTCCTTTAATATAACAGACCATGAGTCCTTTAATATAACAGACCATGAGTCCTTTAACAGTTTAATATAACAGACCATGAGTCCTTTATAACAGACCATGAGTCCTTTAATATAACAGACCATGAGTCCTTTAATATAACAGACCATGAGTCCTTTAACAGTTTAATATAACAGACCATGAGTCCTTTATAACAGACCATGAGTCCTTTAATATAACAGACCATGAGTCCTTTAATATAACAGACCATGAGTCCTTTAATATAACAGACCATGAGTCCTTTAATATAACAGACCATGAGTCCTTTAATATAACAGACCATGAGTCCTTTAATATAACAGACCATGAGTCCTTTAATATAACAGACCATGAGTCCTTTAATATAACAGACCATGAGTCCTTTAATATAACAGACCATGAGTCCTTTAATATAACAGACCATGAGTCCTTTAATATAACAGACCATGAGTCCTTTAATATAACAGACCATGAGTCCTTTAACAGTTTAATATAACAGACCATGAGTCCTTTATAACAGACCATGAGTCCTTTAATATAACAGACCATGAGTCCTTTAATATAACAGACCATGAGTCCTTTAATATAACAGACCATGAGTCCTTTAATATAACAGACCATGAGTCCTATAACAGTTTAATATAACAGACCATGAGTCCTTTAATATAACAGACCATGAGTCCTTTAATATAACAGACCATGAGTCCTTTATAACAGACCATGAGTCCTTTATAACAGACCATGAGTCCTTTAATATAACAGACCATGAGTCCTTTAATATAACAGACCATGAGTCCTTTAATATAACAGACCATGAGTCCTTTATAACAGACCATGAGTCCTTTAATATAACAGACCATGAGTCCTTTAATATAACAGACCATGAGTCCTTTAATATAACAGACCATGAGTCCTTTAACAGTTTAATATAACAGACCATGAGTCCTTTAATATAACAGACCATGAGTCCTTTATAACAGACCATGAGTCCTTTAATATAACAGACCATGAGTCCTTTAATATAACAGACCATGAGTCCTTTAATATAACAGACCATGAGTCCTTTAATATAACAGACCATGAGTCCTATAACAGTTTAATATAACAGACCATGAGTCCTTTAATATAACAGACCATGAGTCCTTTAATATAACAGACCATGAGTCCTTTATAACAGACCATGAGTCCTTTATAACAGACCATGAGTCCTTTAATATAACAGACCATGAGTCCTTTAATATAACAGACCATGAGTCCTTTAATATAACAGACCATGAGTCCTTTATAACAGACCATGAGTCCTTTATAACAGACCATGAGTCCTTTATAACAGACCATGAGTCCTTTAATATAACAGACCATGAGTCCTTTAATATAACAGACCATGAGTCCTTTAATATAACAGACCATGAGTCCTTTAATATAACAGACCATGAGTCCTTTAATATAACAGACCATGAGTCCTTTATAACAGACCATGAGTCCTTTATAACAGACCATGAGTCCTTTATAACAGACCATGAGTCCTTTATAACAGACCATGAGTCCTTTAATATAACAGACCATGAGTCCTTTAATATAACAGACCATGAGTCCTATAATATAACAGACCATGAGTCCTTTATAACAGACCATGAGTCCTTTAATATAACAGACCATGAGTCCTTTAATATAACAGACCATGAGTCCTTTAATATAACAGACCATGAGTCCTTTAATATAACAGACCATGAGTCCTTTAATATAACAGACCATGAGTCCTATAACAGTTTAATATAACAGACCATGAGTCCTTTAATATAACAGACCATGAGTCCTTTATAACAGACCATGAGTCCTTTAATATAACAGACCATGAGTCCTTTAATATAACAGACCATGAGTCCTTTAATATAACAGACCATGAGTCCTTTAATATAACAGACCATGAGTCCTTTATAACAGACCATGAGTCCTTTAATATAACAGACCATGAGTCCTTTAATATAACAGACCATGAGTCCTTTAATATAACAGACCATGAGTCCTATAATATAACAGACCATGAGTCCTTTAATATAACAGACCATGAGTCCTTTAATATAACAGACCATGAGTCCTTTAATATAACAGACCATGAGTCCTTTAATATAACAGACCATGAGTCCTTTATAACAGACCATGAGTCCTTTAATATAACAGACCATGAGTCCTTTAATATAACAGACCATGAGTCCTTTAATATAACAGACCATGAGTCCTTCAACAGTTTAATGAGGAAATGGGTCAGAGACAAACCAAGACAAACATTGAGATTTTTATTTTATTTTATTTTGTACAAAAACAGTCACAAGCTCCGCCCCTCCGTTCAGAAACAGAAAAAAATATTCACATTAAAAGAATCGTAACACAGAATGAAAATGGTTCAAACAACAATCAATAAACAAATTGATCAGAACGGAAAACAACCAATCGGATAGAAGCAAAAAACAAAAACAAAAAAAAAAAAACATTTTACTTCAAAATAAAATGATTTGCTTTATAACCAACAGGAGGCGATGAGACTGAAAACTACAGAACGACTTCAGACGTAAAAATCATCTTATTTTGAAGAGTTCGGTTCAGGGAGTGAAAACTGAAAGAAATATACAACCTTTCACAATAAAAGTCCTGATTGGAGCCTCGTCCCGTCTTCGGACTAAAATACTGAACACGTGAATAAAACGTTCCACAGACTCTCCCTGCGTTCCAGTCCCCATACTGCCATACTATCTAGTACGCCAGAAAAAGCATTAGGACGTCCCAAAACATGTAGGTCAATTGTAGTATGCTGAAAATACATAAATGCCCCCACTGACTCCAATAGCATGTTGGAGTATTCGTCTTTATTCTTGACATTTCTCGACATAATGATAAACAAAATCTTCCTCATCTGATTTTTTCTCTCTCCTGTCTGTGGCCCTAAAACTCTTCTGTGCTTTAGTATGTAGTAGAAAGAAAGAGAATGTGATTTGGAACGCAGGCTAAATAAAACGTTCCACAGACAGAGAGGATTCTGGGATGTCACTTCCCTTCTTACAGGATCGCCAAAACAAAAGCTTTTACCAAACTCACCAAAAATCATTGAGTTTTACAGTTTAAATTTTTATTCACGTAAAAACTGATGATGCAGCTGATGACATCACGATGCAGCTGATGACATCATGTTTTTATTCATTATTTCTCAACAGGAAACAGATAAACCAGCCATTATAACCCCCCCCCCTCCCATTTCAAACTAAAAGCCCCGTCAGCAGGTAGATCACCTGCGGTAGCGTCCTCTCTCTTTGTCTCTGTCTCTCTCCCTCTCTCTGTCCCTCCCTCGCTCCCTCTCTCTCTCCCTGCGTGGCGCGACTCTCTCTCTCTCCCTCTGTCTCTCTCTCTCTCTCCGCCCGCTCACCACCGCCTGCGTGCGCCTCAGGAAGTCGTCCACACGCATGTCGTAGTCGTGCTGAAAAAAGATTCAAAGAATTGATTGACACATGAAGAATCAGAAACATTTTCTCTATCTATCTATCTATCTATCTATCTATCTATCTATCTATCTATCTATCTATCTATCTATCTATCTATCTATCTATCTATCTACCTACCTATCTACCTACCTACCTACCTATCTATCTATCTATCTATCTACCCACCTATCTATCTATCTATCTACCTATCTACCCACCTATCTATCTATCTATCTATCTATCTATCTATCTATCTATCTATCTATCTATCTATCTATCTATCTATCTGTCTGTCTATCAGTCACACAGTGAAACTCTTCCTTTAATGTCCACAGACTGACAAAGGAAGAATTTCACTGTATGAATGAAACACACGCACACACACGCACGCACGCATACACACACACACGATAATCAGACACATATGGATTGATGCACAGAACAGAACATTAAAAAAAGTCAGACAGACAGACAGACAGACAGTCAGATAGATA